>VNJQ01002025.1:0-210711 GCA_008042515.1 Drosophila truncata
ATCACTGTGAAAGTAATTCGAATAGTACTGATTACTGTAACGACGACGGCTTTTACAAACAAGTGCACGAACGAGAGAGGACTAAAGTGAACACCGGAGAACAGGCGACTTTCGGACATGAATTTTTCACTAATTCACTTTAGAATTTAATGATTTTTTATTATTCTAATCCAATGAAACCAATGAAAGTAAATAAATACATAGTAGGCCTTGTCAAGTCAGCCTGCCACCTCTATCATCAAACGGAAAAAATGTATTTTTACAGGGAAAAAATGCATTTTAACAGGGAACCCTTAAACATACCATCCTAAAAAAAATATATGTAGTGTAAAATTGAGCGAAGAACAATAAAATATTTTTTCTTTAATTTTAAACCTGGTGTTTTTTGTAAAAAAAAAATATTTTTTACTTAATTTGTTTATAACAATTAAAATATTCAAGATCGTTAAAAATCGATTAAATATTATGAAAGGTGGTTCTTTAACCTTTCCAACGCAATATTAATTGTTATTTTATAACAAACACAACGGAAGTTATTAAATATTAACTGAAGGCATTTTGTCAATTGTTGCAAACATTCAATGGACAATTACTTTGAAAAGAAAATTTTTTCGTGGAAAAAAAAAGATACGGGTTTGTTTTTTTGGTTTAAACAAGCGATATAAAAATTTTCATGCAAATCTAAAAATGGCGTTGAAAAAATCACTGTGTTTTGTTCGATTTCCTATGGAATGACCCATATATCGATACATCAAACTTTTCTTGTGTAAATTTAAAAAATGTTTTTACTCCATTATGAAAATTTATAAAAAATAACGCTTTATATGAGATACTGAACATTAAAATTTAGGCTTAAAAATATGCGTTTTTCGAAATCTCTTCTTCTGTTGCATTCCATAAGCAAGACGCTGTTAAAAACGAATATTTCCTCTCTTCTGTTAGATTCCTTAAGCAAAACGCTGTTAACTCTCTCAGTAACAGAAAAATCCTCTCTCCGCTGTTAACTCTCTCAATAACAGTAAACACTGTTATTCTTCTGTAAAATTCAAAAATTAGTGTGAACAACATGAAATATAAAAAAAACATTTAAAAATACCACAAGAAATATTTAGGAATTTTTGGAATAGTATCAACAGCCACACTCGAAAATTTGTAAGATTTTGGAGCAGATTGGTGTTCGTGATTTCTTCGTTTTAAAGCCAATTTGTAGTATTAATTTTCGGGAAATATGCAGCGGAGTCGAGCGCGAGCCGTGTGAAATGCATGCGAACGGCGTCGGTGCGGCAAATCAGTGCGAAATCAAGCCCAAATGTGCGTAGGCTCAGCTCACACACACTCGCGCACCACCACACACACGCACATACACACAGCTTTTTCGGTCATCACTCGCCCTCCCGTGAGAGCGAAGAGCATAACAGTACCAGTGTCTGGCAAGAAGCATTGGCAGCGCTGCGCGTACGAAAGAGAGGCAAACAGCGGAGGGGCGAACAGCAGCAAAAGGAAAATGTTTTCATTTATTACTTGCGGCTGTCGAAGGAAAAGCTGAGAAACTGCCGTGTTTTCCCGACTGCAAGTGCACTAATTATGCACCGGGCGGGCGGATGGCGCCGTTTGGGGGGCGGAAAGTGCGTTTGTGCGTCGGCCAGACGGACAAATCGCAACAGCTGATGGCAGCGCGCAGCATCGACAAAAAGCAGCACCTAACTGTAAAGTGCTCTGTTATTGTCGCACTGCAGGCCCCGCCCCCGCTCTGCCCCCCCAACATGAATGATTCACATTTTCCTTTGGCTTTTCCTCTCGTTTCCCCCCTCTTTTTGCTGGCCAAAATAGACGCTGCCAGTGCCGCTGCCCATGCGTGTGCGCAATTAATTCTTTTCGATTTCCAAAGTTGTTTGCCAAAGTGCCAATCGTGTTTTTCTCCCGTGTGTTTTGCCGCTGTTTTTCGCAGGCTCGAAGTGAAAACCCCCTAAAGGCAGAGGCGTCGTCTCCACCACACACACACACACACACTCGCAATCACTCACTTGGAATAAGCAAGAGGAAAAGGCAAAAGAAAAGGCCAAGAAAAGCAAAGTGTGTGCAGAAAACGCAGAAGAAAAGTGCGGAAAGCTAGGAGCGAAGTGGCGAAGTCGGGCGTCGGAGAGCCGGAGTGTCGTCCGGAGTAGAAGTAGTTGTCACCCGTCCGTCGCAGGAAAATCCCCAGCATGGATGTCGAAACACAGGAAATACGACAGGTGAGCCAGAGCAGAGCCTAAATGCTCTTTAAGCTTTTTCTTCGATGGCCAGCAGAGGCAGAGCTAGTAACAAACGTAAATATGCGGCTCATACTTGAGAAAACACGGCTAAATAGCGCGCTCATTAACATTCCAGCGTTGGTAGTGGCAAAAAGAGGGGACTTGGAGCGAGCGGGGAGCACCACCTACTCTCTTTGCCAAAATGGTGCGCTGAGGTAATGCCGCTCCCACTGTTCCGTTCGCTCTGCCAAAGCAGTTACAGTGGGAGCTCGGTGGAGCGAACGAAGAAGCAGAGAGGGGTTACAGTGGGAATATTTAAAAGATTATGACTGAGAATTGTATTTTTACTGCCTCTAGAATCCCTCCCTGGTAAAATATATATAATATGATACATTTATCACTTCAGAAGATTAAAGTTTTCAACTTTCAGAATGCAAGAACTAATTTTCACCTGAATTAAACCCCAGAAATTACCTCCTATTCCATCTAAATGAATTTTTATAAGATTATGGATTATGATTGTATTTGTAGGATTTTTTCAAGGCACTAAACTGCCTGTAAGACTTTTTCCTGGTAAAATATATATAATATGACACACATATCACCTCTGAAGATTAAAGTTTTCGAATTTCAGAATGCAAGAACTAATTTTCACCTGAAATAAACCCCAGAAATGATCTGCTATTCCAATTAGATGAATTTTTTAAGATTATGGCTCAAATTTGTATTTGTAGGATTTTTTCAAGGCACTAAACTGCCTCTAAGACCTTTTCCTGGTAAAATATATATAATATGACACACATATCACATCAGAAGATTAAAGTTTTCGAATTTCAGAATGCAAGAACTAATTTTCACCTGAAATAAACCCCAGAAATGATCTGCTATTCCAATTAGATGAGTTTTTATAAGATTATGGCTCAGAATTGTATTTCTATGATTCATTTAAGACACTAAACTGCCTCTAAGACCTTTTCCTGGTAAAATATATATAATATGACACACATATCACATCAGAAGATTAAAGTTTTCGAATTTCAGAATGCAAGAACCTATTTCTACATGGAATAACCCCAGAAATTACCTCCTATTGCATTTGAATGATCGTCTAAAGCCAGTCCCCACTGTTACAGCCACTTGACGCTTAGCGCTCAGCTCAGTCGAGTTCAGCTTAGCGCTTAGCTTTTAGTATGCGACCGACACCTACTTACCTTTCGACTGGTTTCGATGGCCAATGCAAACAACTACAACCGGCTAGCTGGCCAGCAGCAGAAGGGCGTGGGGTGCTGCGGGAAGTAATGGGCGCTGCTGCAACTTCCATTCATAAAAACTGCAGCGGCAGAAAACCAAAGCCGGAAAATGGGAAAACGCTCTATGGGCCCCCCTTCGATTAAGCGCCGAGCATTTGTTATCGTTTTTCTCGCTCTCCGCTCACCGCTCCCCTCTGCGGCAGCTGCTGTTGCATGACCTAATCGCTAAATAAAAATAAAGAAGAAAAAAAAAACGGCTTACGCATGCGAAAGTCGAACGAAAAGGGAGAAACGCCAGCACTCTCGGGGGTTTGGGGCTGCCTTGCGTGCACAGAGCGCTAGCTGACTTTTCCCTCAAAGACAACTCCCTAGAAAGTTGGAGCTGTAACTGGGAGCTTGAGCTGGCTGTCTGACTGTTCTTGACGCGGCTATGTGATCGCTGGCAATACGAAGCGGCAAACACAAACGAGAGCTCCGGCAAACCCCACCAGAAACCCATTCAAACACCCAAAGTTGCTGACTCAAGCGGTGCGCTCTCTATGCCGCTTTCCTTCAATTTTACTCTGGTATATTTAGACTCGGCTATCGTGGAATGGAATGCCACCAGAAAACAGTTCGGGCAAGATAATGAAATCATAAAGCCGCGCAAATTTCAATTTCCATTTGTGACATTTAAAAAGAACGCCAAGCAATGGAGAGACTTTATGGCAAACATATGTATGCGGGCGATGTGGTGGGTACAGAGAGCAAAATATTGGAAAATTAAGAAGAAAATGTAGAAGGGGTTGTAGAGTGAAAGAAATTATATTTAAAGTGAATTTAGGTTGGAGAAAAAGAGTAAAAAAAACCTTGTTAATCATACTCTTTGAGTTATTTTAGTATTTTTAGCCACTTATGTTCTCTTATTGGGCCTTTTCCCCATGACTTTCCCTTAAGACCCTATACAACAGCTGTTCTTACGAATTGCAGCCTTAAAATAGGCCAAAATCTATTTATAAAGCCCCCAAAATGAAAGAGTTTTATCACCAAAATCAGCAAGAATTAAACTTGATTAATGCCTTGGATCCCTTGATTTTTCTCTCTCTGCATTGTTTGTGCTGGAATAAAAATATGCCATCCATTCAATCCATTTATCCATCTCTAGTTCCATTCATAGTGGGCGTCCCAAACCAGCGCTCATTTATTGTTTTTCTTCGAATTGTTTACACGCTCTTTTGAAATTTGAGTTTCAGACGTTTTGGCTTTGCTTTGCTTAGGGTTTCCCCCGCATGCCAGAAGCAAAGTGCAGTCAGAGATTTTCCGTTTCGCCATTCAAATTATGTGGCGGACAGTTTATTTTTCTGGTCTGGCTTTTGGGTGGAAAGCGCTGCTCAACTGGCAAACAGGTTTTCCCTCCACCTGTTGACCAATTCGCATAGTTGGACGTCGGTCTACGACCTACGCCAATATTGTTGAATCCCCCCTCTGCCGGTGCAGTTTCCCCCAGCGTGGATCTGGAATGGCGGCATTTTGTAATAAGCTTTTAAGCCAAAAATAAGAAACATTTGTTTGTTGTTAGACAAAAGAATTGGAAATATTGAACGAGTTCGATTTGGTTCTCGGCTGACACAGTTATTGATGACTTCATGCAACGATCTTTATTTTTTGTGGAGAAACCCGTTTGAAACTTATGGAATGAAAGCAAATAATAAAGATACAAGATACAACAGAGGTGTTGCAACAAATACGTCCAAAAAGGGTGAAGAATTGATGAATTCCTCTCTCTCTCTGTTTCTGTTATCTTCCCTAGAAAATAATCTCTACTGTGTATCGTGTGGGCTGTTCTATGTTTACTTTTTCCATTAATATAATCCCTCGAACTTTGCCTGGGTATTTTAGGCTGGCAAATAAAGGTTCCGCAGTCCGAAAAATCAGAGTTATATCTATTTACACCTTTTGCTATCAGTAAACCATGTTTTATATTTGTTCTTGAAGTGAGATAATAGAAATTGGAACATTTATTTCGTATTGGAGCCGATTTCCGCGTCTGCTACCGCGACAGTTTCCCTCTTGAGACTGTGTTTTGATTGCTTTTCCCCCCCAAGTTTCAATTAGAGCCAGAAGAGAGGCCATTCCTAAATAGAGTCTTCTGGCTGCCCCATGAATGTGGCTCTGTCAGAATTGTGATTATGAGTGCAGCAAGAAATGGGTTGGCTGGCGAAACAAGGCACACAGCACAGCACAGAGCACTCGAGATGATTCTAAAAACGGAGCAGGAAAGAGCCAGCCGCGAGTGGTGGAGTCTTTCATGCTGAGTGACCATCGTCCAGCCGAGCAGGCAACCCCTTCACTTGGCTCCACACCACCACTCCCTTTGCTGCCCAAAAAAAAAAAATACAACAAAAATTAAAAGAGATGGGGCAAACAATGGAAGGCGGCTGGCGGCGCACGCCAAGCCAAACACGAGCGAGTTTATCGAACTCATATTGAAGATTGTACGCATGGCTTCACTCCGGGCACAGATACAGAGATACAGATACAGCTACAGCTACAGCTATACAGATGCAACAGATGCGAGGCGGGTTGGGTTGGGGCGGTTACACCACAAATACAGATACGAAAGGCACTTGGCAGTGCGCTAGGAAAAAATCATTCAATCCCATTCAGAGGATGCAGTTACGCAGGCCCAACTTGGCCTTGAGGGCCACCTGTTCTCACATTATCACTGCAGTCTCCTCACCGATTTAATCCCATTTAAAACCATTGCAGGCTCGTCAACGTGCTTCCGTCAAGTGGCTGCTCTCGAAGGCGTTCAACAATCGCGTGCCGGACAACCTAAAGGAGCCCTTCTATCGCGACCATGAGAACCAGGAGCGCCTCAAGCCGCAGATCATTGTGGAGCTGGGCAATGCCACGCTCTACTGCCAGACGCTGTCCAACCTGTACTCAGATCCCAACTACCAAAGCATGAACCACTGGTCAATATTACAGACGCTAGCGCGCAAGGGAGTACCCGTTGCCGAAACCTCGGACATGCCCATTACCGAAACGGTATTGATTCAAACGAATCCCCTGCGAATTGTGAGTAGAAAACGATTTGAATCTGGTCTGGTCTGGAGGAACTCCTCCTCTATAATTTATGACCCCTTTTTCTTTAATCGCTTCCAGAACGCCCACATGTCTGTGATAGAATCGCTGATGGTTTTGTATGCGAAGGAAATATCATCGGGTGACCGCGTCATGTCGGCCATTCGAAGGTGAGAGAAAAGCATTAATTTATTATAAAGCCTGAGTTATAATAATGTTTCCTTGCAGAATATCTGGCAGCAATTACCAGGCGCCTCCTGGCCAGTCCTATGAGCAAGCTCTGCTGGGCTGGATATCGCATGCTTGTGCGGCTCTTAAGAAACGCATCATCATGGAGGTGGAGACAGGAGTGCCCGATGAAAATGTAAGAGATAACACTGCTTTATAAAGCCATTTTATTAACTTAATGGATTTGGTTTTAGGGCTCCCGCCTGCAGACGCCGGATATACCGCCTGTCAGGGACTTCCAGGATCTGTGCGACGGCATCTGTTTGGCCCTGCTCATCTCGTACTATTGCCCCAAAGTGGTGCCTTGGACGAGTGTCAGGATCAACTATCTGCCCGCCGTCGAGGATTCCATACACAACATACTGCTGGTGGCGAATTTCTCCCAGAAGCATCTGCCATATGGCGTCTTCCACATGACGCCCGAGGATGTGACCTACATGCGAGGGTATCTATTGATCTGGAACTGTTTATGTTTGAGTAAATGCTGAATAAATTTGTTCTTGTAGCTCCATGAAGCTAAATCTGGTCCTGTTGCTCACGGATCTGTTCAATCTGTTCGAGATACACCCGGCCAAGTGTGTTTGCTACCCAGGAATGGATGGTCAGGGTAAGTGGAAGCCTTTCTATATCGTCTAAACATTCCCCAAACGCTGCACCGCATCGCATTTATCCCCCCAACCAAAGACCCTAATCGATCTAATCCCCCCTCGAGAAACGATTGGCCTGCCTGTCTGTGTTTCAAATATCTCAGTCCCCGGGGCATGCATTGTTGTCCAAAGTGTATCCTTGTTTGCAATTTGTTTTCGTCTTGGTTTCACGTATAATTTGCTTTGAGTTTTACTCCTAATTTGGGAATATAAAAACAATTGGTCAACACAAGAGGAAAGAAAGGGGATCATTAGTCACCTTAGGTCTAGGAAAACAACTTCAAAATGACTCAATTTAAAGGGTAATAGCATCACACCAATTAGTCACAGAAAGCTTACCAAGTACCTAGGAATTCAGAGCGCTTCACAGCTCGTAGAATCTGTAAATTAGCCCGCAAAGAATTCTCAGTTTAAGCAGAACCGCAAAGCACCATTTAGGAGACGAGAGAAACCACAACAGAAATCTTAGCAAATTCCTTATTTATGTTTTGTTGTATTTTAACTGCGGTTTGTTTTGAAACCACAGAATCCACCAATGAAATTGACATGGAATCCATATGTAAAGCTCTCATCTTCACCTGATCCCACACCGAACGTAGTTCTCCACATTCTTAAATTCAAATCCGATTCGAATTAAATCAATTCTGTACTGATATCTTTCTTTGTTTCTTGTGCAAAATGCTTCCTCTTGCCCACTTGTAACCGCAATCGTATCGAAATTTGGCTCCTAACCACACACACTGACACCAAACACCAAAAACACCCATCACAAAACCACACTTAACCAAAACGCAACGTGTGTGATCAATCCGCTGCAGATGTCATCGCCCGGCGCAATTTGGGCGCCAATGAGCACGGGATCTGCCATCGACGGGGCCTCACCGTACAGCCCGTTACGCCCATTCCCGATCTGCGCAGCGATCTCGACCAGCCGCCCGTTGGCTCGCCCTCGAATCGGCCGCCGTTTCAAGGTTTTTTTCTTCAAATTTTCTATTCGTGTTTTCCCCCCCCCCAAAAAAAAAATACAACTCTCGATTTTTAACTCCTTCGTTTGTTCATGAATGTGTTGTTGTTTCCATTTCCATTTGTTTGATGTTTGTTTGCTTGTTCTTCTGCGTTCGTTCGTTCGTTTGTTCGTTTGCTTCATGTTTATATCCCAAGGGATGGAGTTGGTAATCACAGCTGTCTGATAATAACAATCATTGTAGCCTAAGTATCAAGTAAAACCGAATGTTCTAAGTCTGCACAGAAACACAGAAGCCTGGTAATGTCTTTGTCACAAGAGCACCCACTCATTATTGGATCTTTAAGCAACAGAACTGCATTTTGTCATCTTAGTACCAAGCACCTTGACTTTAAGATGATTTATATTCCCCATAAAACCTTTGCCTTTGAAAGAGTGAAAGTAACTCTATTATAAAGGGACCTCCCCGAGGGATAATTACCAAGTTCAAGGGGGACTACTTGGCACTTCCATTCATACACGGAATGTTTCTGCTTTCGATTTGTGTTGTGTTTGCTTTTGCCCGATGCTTCCGATGCAACCGAAATATATATTTTAAAGTTCATCTACCTTGCAAGCTGAACAAATTGATTATTATTTATTTATTTCTCTTTCTTTTCTTGTGTTAACTTTTCTTTTATAATTTAGTTCCGCACTCGAATTCCTTTGGCGGCGGCTTAAACCGCAGATCCACGCCGCCCAACGATTACCAGGCGACTTTCGATAGTTCTTCGAGTAATCAGGCCGAAGGTAATTTATTTATCTATTTATTTATTATTTTTACTTTAATTTAATGTGTGTTTTACCTTTAGTTTTTTTTGTGTGTTTCGGTTTGCCTTTAAATAGCACACAGAGACTGAGAGACACATACTCTACATGTTTATTGGTTTTTAATTAAATTTGTGTAATTTTTTCTTTTCTGAATCCAAACCCCCCGCCCACACCACATGCTTAACAACCACAAAACCACCACAATCGTCATGCAACTGCCTCGCCTCGCCTCGCCTCGCCGCTGCCTGCTAACGCTACGCTCCGCTCCAGCCTTCGTCGTGCACAAGTCGCGTGGCATCACCACCCTCGCCTCCATGCACTCGCAGCAGCAGCAGCAGCTCCATCAGCAGGCACAGCAGCAGCAGCAGCCGCAGTATCACCACCAGCAGTCACAGCTCCAGCTCCAGCAGCAGCAGCAGGAGCCCCTGGTTCCGGCTCGCTTGCGCCAGGCTAAAGAAAAGACCAATGTCGAGTCGAAGGCGGATGAGAGAGGTTTGCCTTGCTGCTATTTGATTTATTATTTCTAAGACAAGGGCTTGTATGTGGCAGAAACTTCCTAATTACTTTATTACTAATTATTCAACCCTCAAAGACTACAGTTTACTTATTCCTACCTTTGTGCCACCACATACAAGTCTTTGCCTTGGTTTAACTTATGATTTCCTTAATTTTACTTGTATTTTTATTTATTTTTGTATTTTTCTTTTGTTTTTCGTGCTCCTCTCAGGCGATTTTGTCGCTGCGGGTCGACCAAGTAACTGGGAACAGAGCCGCCGGCCAAGCTTTGCAGGTATGAGCCACCATAGTGACCCAGAATCGTTGTAGCCCACGTAGTGTTCCATTTCTGTGCGTGTTGTGTTGATTTGAATGCAATTTAGTTTCGTTTATGGTTCATTTCGGCTTACTTCGTTCCCTACAAATACTCTCTCCTTAATCCCATTTGACGTTCTTTTACAAGTTCCTTGAGTTTTCCAAGTTATCCCTTGATTGAGACACATCTCTGCCCTTTTCAGGACGTCGCTCGCGAAGGAATTCCTCCAGCGAGGACTCCCAGCTGACCATTGAGAACTTTGGCGGCTCTCAGGATCAGCTGAATACGCTGGGGAGGTACGAACGCGAGCGGGATGTAAGGGAACGCAAGTTGTCCAACACCAGCGTAGGTGGGTATTTAAATTTAAGGACTTTAGAGGCTTTAGAAAATGAAAATTAATGCATTTTTAATACATTTTTTACAGTAGAACCCGCTGTGGCCGTTCGCTCTTCGATTGCCGATGCTCGGGGCACCCTGCAGCTGGGCTATGATACGGATTCGGGCTCTGAGAAGCAGGATCGCGAAACGGAAAAGTATTCGATGCGGCGGCAAGCCAGGTGAGACCATGGAACCAACAGCAAAAGGTTGAGATGTTAATATTCCCTTTTCTTTCCTCAAAAGCGTCGACAATGTGCCCACGGTATCGTCGCACAATCTTTTGAATGCGGGCAGTCCGTTGCCAATGGCCCGGCACAAGCAACATTCCATCGACAAAGACTACCACAACAACAGCGGCGGCATGATGGCGGATCCATACAACGATGCCCGTTCCACCAGCGGCTACGATCCGGAGAGCACACCCGTGCGCAAGTCATCGACGAGCAGCATGCCGGCGAGCCCTGCCGCCTGGCAGTTGGATGTAGGCGATGAGGATATGCGTTCGCTAGAGAATGCCAGCAAGCTGTCCACCATTCGAATGAAGCTGGAGGAGAAGCGACGGCGCATCGAGCAGGACAAGCGCAAGATTGAGATGGCACTGCTGCGGCACCAGGAGAAGGTAGGACTTGCCTTTGAAGTCTTTTCTAAAGCAAAGATTGATGGCTAAACTCGATGTTTGTATGCATTTATTCCCAGGAGGATTTGGAGTCGTGTCCAGATGTCATGAAATGGGAGACTATGAGCAATGAGTCGAAGCGCACGCCCGACATGGACCCCGTTGACTTGGACAAGTATCAGGTGAGTGTGGTTTCTATCTATATACCTATGATGTTTCCCCCCCTCACTAACCATCCTCCGAGTGCCAGAGAATTAATGTCTAACGCCTGTGTCTCCTCTCTTCTGCCCCCCATTTTTGTGTCTGTGCCTGCTTCAACATCTACACAAACATTACTCACACGCAACAAACACACACAAATTAAATACTCTCATTAACCCACCGCCCACTGAACAATTAATATGAATAAAACAATGGAACAAGCAGCAAAGCATCGCCATCATGAACATGAATCTGCAGGATATCCAGCAGGATATCCACCGCCTGGCCACCCAGCAAAGTCAGATGCAGGCGCAGCACTTGCAGGCCCAGCAGCTGATGCAGGCCCAGCAGATAGCCAACATGCTGAACCAGGTAACCGCCATCCAACCACATTCCCCGTCTCAAACTCATCGCAGCAGCAACAGCAGCCTCGCTAATTAACGATGGACGTGGAATAAATGCTTAATGTTTTTGTTTTGTCTGAGTTTTTGGTTGGTTTATTTGTATTGATTGCTTTTTAAGAAGATAAATGAGTTCTGTTGGGGATTAGATAATTTATTCCTTAACTTTAACCTCCCTCAGAAGCAATCAATGTCTTTCCGACCAAGAACTCGTGCTATTTGTTACCAATTAAGAAAAGAATTCAAGATCCAAACACTCCAAGCTCGATGTCAACTAACAAATTGTTCTATTGATTTCGTTTTGTTACCCACAACCTGCAACTCGCTACCCGCACTAACCGCATCCACAGCAGCAGACCTATGGGTCGCAGCAGCACCTGGCCACTGATCACCACTACCAGCCGTCGAGAACCATGCAGCAAAGCTTTGGCTCATCGCCGCATCTTCCGCAGGCCTACAATGCCCCCGTGAGTGCATACAGCTCCCGTCCCCCCAGTCGCGATCCCTACCAGCAGCAGTTGCAGCATCAGCACCAACAGCAGCAGCAGCAGCAGCAGCCCATGGCCATGCCCCAGCCAATGCAGTACGTCAACGAGCACGGCCAGTACATGTCGCCGCCGCAGCCTGCCCACTATATGCCACAGCAGCAGCCGCAGAGCATCTACAGCGACAATGGAGCGGGCTATAATCACAGCAACCACTCGCCGTATGGCGGAGCTCCGCAGCAGTTCAGAAGCAGTGTGGTTTACGATGATTACGGCCAGCCCACCAACCACTTTTACCTGCACGAGTCTTCGCCTCAGCAACAACAGCAGGGACATCCTCAGCAGCGTCGGACTTGGGCGCACTCGGCAGCAGCGGCCGCCTACGAGCAACAGCAGCAGCAACAGATCCAGCAGCAGCCGATGGTTGACGTGAATGCCTGGCAGACGCAGCAGCACCAGCAGCAGAAGCAGAAGCAGACCTGGATGAACAGGCCGCCGTCGAGTGTGGGAGCACCCAGCCCGGGCAGCTTTGTTCTCCATCAGAACGGTGGAGGAGGCGGTGGTGCCGGCGGCGGAGGCGAGCTCCAGCATCTCTTCCAGGTTCAGGCCTCACCCCAGCACGGTCAACGGCAGGTGGCTGGCTCCAATGGAGTCCAACGACAGCAGTCGCTGACCAATCTGCGCGACAATCGTTCGCCCAAGGCCCCGCAACCCATGGGAATGCCCATGGGGATGCCAATGCAGCACGAGGACATGATGGCGCCGCAGAGTATTTGCTTCATCGGCGACGAGGAGGATGTGGATGAGCTGGAACGGAACATCATTGAGTCCATGCAGTCTACGCGCATCTCCGACTTTGTTCACCAGTCCCAGCAGCAACACCAGATGCAACTGCAGAACCAGCAGCAGCAACAGCGCTTGCAGGGCCACAGTGGACGAGGCAGCAGCTCGGAGGACTACGACAGCGGGGAGATGATCTCCAACAAGCTGAACATCACCAGCGGCAACCTCACCTACCGCATACCCTCGCCCTCCCGTCCCTCCATTCAGGCCAACAGCTTCCAGGATCCACGGGCCTTGGCAGCAGCCGCAGCGGCGGCGGCGGCATCCAGTGGCGATGATCGAGAGCCGCCCGAGAAGGGCTTCTACATCTCCTTCGACGACGAACAGCCCAAGCGACCCAAGCCACCGCTGCGAGCTAAGCGATCGCCCAAGAAGGAGGCGCTGCCAGGCAGCAGGGACAGTGTGGATCACCAGGCGACCCTCAAGCGTGAGTCCCTGAGTCAGCTGCACAATAATAACAACAACATTGGGTTCGGTGGCGAGGACGAGAGCAGCAGCAAGCCGGCGGCAACAACCAGGCACAGCATCCACGGCCTGAACAGCCACTCCAACAGTGTCAAATCCCCCGGCAATGCCACCTACAACAAGTACACCGATGAGCCGCCCATCCAACTGCGGCAACTGGCTGCCGTCTCAGGTGCAGTGTCACCCACTGGCCACGAGCGTCGGTATCTGGAAGATGTGACCAATCAGCCGGCACCACTGCCTCAGCAGCCGATGTCGCCCACACGGCTGCAGCAGAGCAGCAACAATGCGGAGGCAGCCAGGAATAAGGCGCTGGTCATAGGAGCGGACAGCGCCAACTTGGATCCGGTAAGTTTTATATGTTTTCGGGGCTTTTGTTTAGCAACTGGTCTGAAGAAACATCAAGAATTTAAGATTTTATAAAAAGATTTTAATTGTTAACCTAAAACCAGAAGTGTCTTCCACTTTTTGAAGTAGATAACCTCAAGAGAAGTGCTTGTAAATTAAACAAACTAACATTTATATTTTTCCCAGGACTCTGTGGATGAAATGGAGCGGCGCAAGGAGAAAATCATGCTGCTGTCCTTGCAACGGCGACAGCAGCAGGAGGAGGCCAAGGCGCGCAAGGAGATTGAGTCTTCGCAAAAGCGGGAAAAAGAGCGCGAGAAGGAGGAGGAGCGAGCACGCAAGAAGGAGGAGCAAATGGCGAGGCGAGCGGCCATTTTGGAACAGCACAGACTCAAGAAAGCCATCGAAGAGGCCGAACGAGAGGTAAATAAATCACTAATGACCCTCTGTCTGTGGGATACTTATATACTTTCCCATTCTTTTTAGGGTAAAACCCTGGATCGGCCCGATCTGCATGTTAAACTGCAACCCCAGTCATCCACCTCAACGACTCCGCGGCTGAGACAGCAGCGCAACACGCGTCCCAGGCCCAAGACCATCCACGTGGACGATGCCAGCGTGGATATCAGCGAGGCTTCGAGCATCTCTAGTCGGGGCAAGAAAGGCTCTAGCTCGAATCTAACTGGTGAGCTTGAAGGTTTTCACGATTTCTTCAAGGAATCTGTGTATCTGAGAGTTAATATGATTTCTTTGAGGAATCTGTGTTCTTTCGGTTTACCGAAATCGTTTTCAATTGAAATCACACTGTTTTTATGTTAATTTTTCCATGTTTTTCCTATAATTTATGTGATCCTGTTTTTATTTAGCTATTGATTTTGTAATCCCTCGTATTTTATTGCTAATTTGCTGAACCTTTTCGTTTGTTTTCGTTTTGAATTTGAACTGTACCAACAGGCTACGGTCAGCTAAGCTCAAATTCAATGAAACGAGACTACTACAGGGGCTCGCAAGACTCCCTCACTGTAAAAGGTAATTTTTGGCTTTATTTTACCCTCATTATTACTGCATTGTTTATATATTTCATGTGTAGTACTCTTTAGTTATTATTTAAGCTATGGTTTCGCATGTTTAGTTACCGCCTAAGTGGATTCGGTTTATGTTTAACGATTTGAACTGCACTTGGACTAAATTGTAGGTTTTTAAACTCTTTTCTCTATAATAACTTTATGGATTTATGGATATTTGATAAGATGTAACCACTAATCTCGTTTACACAGAGTCACCCGATGATTATCCCAGTACAAGTTCAACTCCGATTGGACGACGGGGATCGTACAAAACTTCCAGAGGTTGGTGATGGGTAACACACACACACACACACGCCTGACAAGTTTTTATTTTTGGTTTTTACAAGGGATTGGAGAAGATATCAAAACTATAACTAATATAAAGAAAAAATTCTTCTTATGAAAACGAAATATTTTCTCTATATAAATCCCTGGTTTTTATTATTCTTTCGATTCCACAAAATTCGCATTCAAACACGCTTTTGATTTATTTTTTATTCTTGTTTTTATGGTCTTGGACTAACAATGATTATTATTTACTGATTTATCGCTAAGGAAAGTCACGCTAAATGCAAATAGCATAAAAAGAAAACTAAGCTAAGCTGCAAACAAACCTCGACTACTAAACTAACCCAAAAAATAATGCACAGCCAGAAAATGCACCCCAGCTGAGGGCTAAAAATGGATATATGACGCGGTTGAGGTTCCCAGGATATTTTAGTTATATTTTCCTTTGGTTTTTGAGGTTGCGGGGGCAATAAGTTTGATTTACATCATTGTAAGCCTCATTTTGTGTGCCAACCACCCACCCATACATTTGTGTTAATTGAATTGCGAAAGAATATCTAGTTTTTTTCCACCTGTATACTGATGCACACACACTCCGGGCTCCGTGGTCGCGTCTCTCGTGACCCCGACCCGACTTGACCTGATTTCAGAGCCAGCCGGCGTTGAAAGGGGCCGCACTCTGTCGCGGATCTCCGTTGCGAAGGGCAGCACGCTTAATTTCCGGGGCCGAAAGTCCAATTCGCTAATGAATCTGTGCGGTAAGAAGCGTTTCCACAACCACAACAAGCTAAGCTGCCTGCCTGTTTACTACCTTTACTCTCTCTACTGTATTCCTTTAAGTAATATCTACTGCTACGTATTTCTGTTGATTTTCGGGTTGTAATCGTAATCCTTTAGTTTGGTTCTGGTATCTTTGGTCTTTTAATGGTGTCAAGTACTTGTATACTTTCTTACTTTCCTTACTCTATATTGTCTTTGTCTTTATCTTTGATTTCTTGTAAATATCTTTGAAGAATACTATTATTTGCTATATGATTTTGATCTGTAAACCTTCACTATGCTGATTCGGCTTCCCAATTGCTTTCAATGATGATGATGATGATGATGATGCGACAATGGTGGTGGTTATGGTGGTGGTGTTGGTCTTGGTTCCCTCTCAAAGCTTTTTGTGTTTTGTCTCAGCGAATTAAAGGATATGGTTTTGGGGTTCCGGTTCCGGTTCCGTCTTGTAAGATGATGAAGATACACTCTGGCACAGACACACTCACTCTCACTCACTCACCTTTACACACACGTGCACTGTACATTTGTTCGACTTAAAACCAGATCATGATCAGCCTTAGCTTTAAGAGATCTACGAAATTGCTTAACTAAATTTTGTGCACACATTCTCTTCTTTTATTTCTCTTTCTTTCAACTCAACTCAACTCTCAACCCTGTCTAAAAACGATTCTTGAAATTAACCAACCAACAACAAAAAAAATTATGAATAAAAACCGATATTATTAACCGAATAAAACGAACTCATCGCCATACATCCACGTGACTAACAACGCATCCATCGACTGGTACTACACCCGCCTGCATGGACTCTTGGGTGATGATCTCTCGCTCGCTCTGATCCGATCTGTTTTGTGCATGTGCATCATCATCGCCCGCCGCTGAATGAATGATTGACCACGACGACCACTCTCCTCTCTCTGTTGCTTGCCGGTTAGACACAGATTCGGGACTGGGACGCGCCACACCGCCGCGGCGTGCTCCGTCGCCTGGAATGGGAATGGGCGCTTCAGGTAGGCATATGCCATCACCCTCGGGACCGGGCTCTTTGCCGCCAGGTTTGATATCGAAACGTCGCGGATTTGATGATGGATCCAGCGATTTCTCATTAACTCCGAATTTGAACATGGAATATTCGGGTTTGTATCTCCTCTCTCTTCCACACACGACTTCAAAAAAAAAAAAAAAAAATCTACCAATCAAACAGTCAACCAACCCATACTTCAAATCAATCCTCAGTTATATAGTTCACCCTCTCCACCGATCATCACCTGCATCTGCATTTGTTTTCCCAGCTGGAACGCCGCCTTATGAGTTTCTACATTTATCGTTTATCATTTCCATTCGTTTATTATAAAGTTTTATCTTTTCATTTCCATTCGATTCATCCATTTACAATAATTGGCATCTTTTAAGCAGATTGCATTTATTTAATTACTCAACATGCCATACATATTTGATATACAAGTTCTAGAGGTCTGCGACAGTCTGTAGAATCCGATACTTGGTTCGTTCGTTCGTTCGTCCACTTCCTACGTTCCCTACTATATATTTATAGCGCCGTCAAATCCACGACTTTCGATGGTCAAACGTTAACCCGAAATACGAAATGTGTTCCTAGTGATTTAAAGCACCCAAGAAAAAGCTTTCTAAGCCCGAAAAAATAAGAACCAGATTGGCCCGATTAACCGCTTCACGTTGAAATACTAAAAAAAATTAAGCTATAAATGCAAGCACCTGAGTTTGTTTTGTATATACGTTTTTATTTTGTTTACTTATAAGTTTAACGACTAATTTTACTTTTAGGAAAGTTAAGCCAGTTTTATTATTTCATTGAGAAGTTAATCCTATAATTTATTCTATTTTTTTTCCTAAAATGTAATCCAAGTGAATCCCGTAGATTCGCTCAAAGTTAAGCCTTAGCACGTAGCCTGCCTTAGAAAATTTTTAAAGTATTTATACAATCTAGAAGCTTGCCATTTGCCACCAACAAAGAAGTAGAATCCCTTTATTTGTTCTATGTTTTAACTTCTTCGGAAATGCCTCGACAGGTCCGAAACTCTACAAACAACCAGCGGCCAAATCGAATCGTGGCATCATCCTGAACGCCGTCGAATACTGCGTGTTTCCCGGCGTCGTGAACCGCGAGGCCAAACAGAAAGTGCTGGAGAAGATTGCGCGCTCGGAGGCGAAGCATTTCCTGGTACTCTTCCGCGATGCGGGCTGCCAGTTCCGCGCCCTCTACAGCTACGTGCCCGAAACGGACCAGGTGACCAAGCTGTACGGCACTGGGCCTAGTCAAGTCGACGAAGTGATGTTCGACAAGTTCTTCAAGTGAGTGAACTAAGCCTTTTTCATACTCTTTACTTGCTAACTTGCAATATTTTCGTTCTTTGCAGATACAACTCAGGTGGCAAGTGCTTCTCGCAAGTGCACACGAAGCATCTGACGGTGACCATTGACGCCTTCACAATACACAACTCGCTGTGGCAGGGCAAGCGAGTGGCTTTGCCAAGCAAAAAGGACATGGCGCTTGTCATCTAAGCAGCGAGTAGAGAGTATAGCAAGGAGCATTGAGAATGGAGAAGCAGGGATGTACTGCAGTTCGTTCGCGGCGGAGCCAACAACGGGCGCTTGGCGCTGTTTTGGCCGGGATCCACCACAACTACACTATTCTACACACGTTTTGCGCATTAAGACATCTCTCCACGGCAGCATAACACAAGCATAAACGAATGTTGTTGTGTAGATCGCGGGGAATTGGTGTTCATCGGGGTATATAGTACATAATTATGGCTAATTACTATTTGCACATGTTTGAGGAACAAAAATCAGATCAAGAATTGGAATTTACGGAATACGGAATACGGAATATTGTAGTGATTAATACAATGCGATTGAATATTTATTTTGAATATAAAAGCATATAATCCAGCCTATGAGAATTTATTGTTCGTGCATGAGGAGTTGAGGAGAGATGAAGTAGAAGAGCAAAAGCCAAAAGCCAGAATATGTCATGAAGTTTTTCCGAGAGAGAAGGGGGAATCGAAGAACAAATGTAGAAAGAAATCACCTTTTTTTATTAATTTGTTTTATACATACATATATATTGTTATTACGAGGTTATATTTCATGTGAAATTGATTCTTGGCGGAAAAAGGATATTATGGAAAATCAATCTTGTAAACGGGCCGGGCCGCAGCCAAAGTCGACACTAATTTTAATGCCAACTAGCTATTTATTTTAACACTAATTAATACTTTTACTTTTTAATGCGTATTTAAAAAGGAATAATAATACAACTAATATTTAAAGCAAGATATCTCTATATATCTCGATACAAACAAACAAGAAAAAGACTTTTGACTGCTGAAAACGGAGCTCCTGGTATAGTCAGCCTGCTGCCGCATGCAGACTCTAAAAAACTTCGCAATTTGCATTGCAAATTAGCATCCGATTTCGATGGCATTTCGCTTCTCGATCTGAGAGCCGGCTTGCTGGCTGGAATTGACTTGTAACTGCCATCGACCTTACTTTAAACTCTGTTCGAGATCGCTCTTTACACCGCTCAACCGTTCGATGCACCTGGCCTGCACTTAACCCCCACTCATCCTGTTTTTCTTTTATATATATTCTTAAATAAAGCGATCGATCAACCCAAGCTGCTCGTATCTTATGATTTACACCTGCTTCCGCACACAAAACGATATTATTTCCCTTGCAAAGGTAACTCGTGCATTGTATTTCTAGCTAGCGAAGTGAGGAAGGAGGAGGAGAGAGGGAAACGTAACTAAAATATAGAGCATAATCCAACTACAAACTACGAAGCCATCTCGGAACGGTTCCGAGCAGAGGGGGCAGCAGTTTGGTGGGGGATCAGGTTAAATAATAAATCTATGTAATATGTATATGTATGTGCGTGTCGGGGCAGTTGTGCCCTTGGCGCAACTAGCTCCCAAAATAATGAATATTAATGAGATCTAAAAACATTATTATATAAAATGTAATAAAGTTATTGAACAATGATTATTTAACAAAAATTGTATAGAGTTTTATTGATAATTCTACTTAAATCTAAGAACTTGTTGTTTACATCTGGAAATCGTCTCGCATATCATTGTAGCGCATCACATGCTCCTTGATCTTGGAGCCATCCACCCAGGTAACAAAGTCCTCCAGGTTTCTGGACACCAGGAAGGCCGGATCCTTGACCATTTCGGGACCCACGCGGACATGTCCGTGTTCTATGAGGTCTGTGGCTCCCTTCAGATGCTCCGCCATTCGCACTGTAATAGGGAAATCTATTATTACAATATATTTCCTTAATTTAAAGATATAAAACCTACGCTTAACCATAATCACAGGCAGCCGTCGTCTGCAGAAGTGACTGGCCGAGATCTTGGCGGCAGTTTGCAGAGTTAATTGATCATTTGAAACGCCCATGGCGTGGATTTTATTAAGCAGCATCGTAGTGGCCTCCACCTTGAATGGATCCGAGGCATCCAGCTTGGCTATCTTCTCCGCCAGCTCCCGAATTTCCCTGGACAACTTGTTGTATCTGTAAAAGATTTGTAATCTGTAAAATTATGCCGAAAATGGTTGTTTTTACTCACTTTGTATAATCCTCTCGTTTCTGTATGTGGTAGCGCCGCAGGATCTTGTTCTCCTTGCCGCTGTTGTCCACCTTCCAGGTGATGAAGTCCACCTTCTTGAGCAGCTTCTGCTCATGGAATTTGAGTTTACGCACCATTTTAATTAATTATTTTGTCAATGTTTGTGGCCGCACATGTGCGATGTTTTCCGTCGAGAATAAGTGTGACCAGGCTTTGTCTATTTCAGAAGTGGCAAAACCATACGAAAACGGTCACATTTCATTAATAAAAACAAATTAAATTGTTTTTAAAGCAAATTCAATGCCTACTATGGCTGCTGCAATGGATGAGGATATATCAGCCAATCCGGCACCTAGCCCCGAAGAGGATCCCCTGGCCGAGGAGCGTCTGGGGTTCGTGCGCGAAGTCGGCGCCCAGGCAGTTTGGAGTCTTTCGTCCTGCAAGCCGGGTAAGCAGTTCTTAAAGCAGGTTTAGAATGCAGTTCTTATCCATTTTTCCTAGGCTTCGGTGTGGAGCGCCTGCGTGACAACATCATGGACACGTACTGGCAGTCGGACGGCCAGCTGCCGCACCTGGTGAACATCCAGTTCCACAAGCGGACGAACATCAGCCAGATTTACATTTACACCGACTACAAGCTGGACGAGAGCTACACGCCTTCAAGGATATCCATACGCTCTGGTACCAATTTCAATGATTTGCAGGAGCTGCAGGTGATGGATCTCACCGAACCCACTGGCTGGGTGCAGATACCCATTAAGGATGGCAATGTCAAGTCCATACGCACCTTCATGCTGCAGATTGCGGTGATCTCCAACCACCAGAATGGAAGGGACACACACATGCGGCAGATACGCATCCATGCTCCTGTAGAGGGCAAGCACTATCCCTTGGAGCTCTTCGGGAAGTTCGCCACGGTGGACTGTCAGAAGTACGCCACCATCCGCTGAAGGAATCAGATATATACTCTGGCTAGAATTAAAGTCTTTAGTTTTTATTTGTATTTTTTTGTTTCGGGATATTTAACTGCTAAAATACAACATTTAAAAGATTACTAATTAGTAATTATTGTATGCATATTTTTGGTGTTTCTAATTAAATGCCCGTCGCTCGTAGGTAAATATAAATCGGTTTGCAAATAAATATATACTAAGCTTAAGTACAGAAAAAATCAACAAACACAACTGGTGGCGGTGTGTGAGAGTTATTATTGTTATTGTTTTCATGCAAGATGTATTATGTGGGGATAACGCCAACGAAACTGTGTGTGTGCGAGGCCTAATGCATTGCTTATTAATATTCATTCTGTGTTTTGCACTATCCCGAGGATTGTCGTTATGATTGCGCGTTTATGCGTTCGAAGAAGACTTCTTGGCTGCCTTCAGCGTTTTGTAGTGATCCTTCTCCTCGCCGTTCTCCGGCGGCTCACACTCGTAGGAGGCCTTCATCAGCTGGTCCTCGGACAGCACCTCTGCCTTCAGGAGGTAGGACACCACACTAGACACCTGCTCGTAGGGACAGTCCAGACGCTGCCACTGGCTGAAGTTACGCAAGTGGGCGCCCAACAGACTGCACTTCTCAAAGTTCAGCTTGCCGTTGGAGAGCCTGCAAAATATATGGCAGATAAGTATCTCTCTCTCTCAAGGATAAATATTAAGGGGTTACTCACTTTGTCTCATGACTCTCGTTGATGGCATGCAAGTCTTTGAGGAACAACGAGAAGAAGGGTATGATGGCGCGCTCAATTTTGTTGGCCATCTCGCGTTCCGAACGCCAAACAGCCGCCTTCATGGTGGAGCGATAGTTGAGAAAGTTCGAGCTGGGATCCATTTGATGTTCCAGTCCCTCGAACTTGGTCGTCTGCACCTTGCTCCACTAAAAACCCAACATTTAATAAAGATTTGAACAGTTAAAACCACGTTAACTCACTGTCTTCTTGAGTCTAGCTATGGCAGTCAGGTTTAGGGCCGTCAGAATGGCCATCAAGCTGTTAAAGTTGCCCGTGTTGAAGCACTCTAGGGCTGTCTCCACCCAGAAATCAATCATTTGTGCCCGTTGCGACTTTTTGCCAAGCTAAAAGGTTACGAAATAGCATAATTCGAGTAATTTTACTTTGTATTCTTATAATATATAATATACCTTCAGTATTTCCGTGGCAGTCAAGCTGCTGAGTTGATTGAACCACTGCACATAGCTGTCGATGGTTACCTGACTCGTTCCCAAGGTGCCTGCCTTGGTCTGGCCCAGGCATGTCTTCAGTTCGTTCTTTCCCAGCATTTCCACAAACTCCTCCAGGCGTATCTGCGAGAGATAGGCGTACTCTATGGCGTACAGTTGGTGGGCCAACTCGAAGGCACTGCCACAGCTGTTGGCCACATTTTCCGTCTTGTAGACATTGGCAGCGAATCGCTTTAGTGACTTAATACTGCTCTGACGGCCCAGGGAGCTGGCCGACGACTGCTTGGCCAGCAGATACTGCAGTTGGCACCGTGACTTGGCCTCCCTTTGGGCCTGAGATTGAGGTATACCGTCCAGAAAAGCTTTAAGCCCCTGCTTCTTCTCCAGCTCCTGCAGCAGCAACTCCTGGTTAAAGTCAGCGGGGCAGATGCTAAGCCAATGCTTAAGCAGGCGGATCAGGACATCCTCCTTGTCTTGGCACTTGTCAACGAGTCTGGCGAGCAGATCCTGCGCTGGCAGAAACAAACGGAAGCAGGTGAATAGGGCAAACGCCACGTCCTCGTCCTTGCCAGTGATTAGAAGGCTGACTAGCGAGTCCAGGCTGCCGCTCTTGGGCATGTCTTTGGCGTAAACTGGCGGTGACTGATGGCTATCGGCTGGCTCTGTGATCTGCAAATGTGTGTTCTGAAACGTGAAAACTTTAGTTGAAGCTTGTTTTTCTAGTTTTCTATACTTACCAATATAGAAACCGCATCCGCCTCGTCTGCGGAGCTGGGAATGTCGCAGTACATTGAGTCGGTGAGGGTGTCACGCGGATGCGACCACGGCGCACTCATTGACACGCTGTGGAAGAGGCCATCGTGGCCGGAGTCGCAGCTACTAATATTCGAGCTCTTGTCCCCGATCGTGGTGGATGAGGCGGAGCCAATCACCTGATCGGAACCCGTGATGGCCGAGCTGCTGGACATGAGGGAAGCATTCGAGAAGGTTTGGTTCAACTGGCGTCCCAGCGGATCGGCCGGACGATGATCGTCCGAGTCCTGCGTGGCCTGCGAGGCGAACGTCGAATTCGAAGTGGAGCGGTATTTCAGGGCATTCTCCGGTGTAGCCCGCGCCAGGGCCGACTGCTGCTGCTGCTGCCTGACGGGATGCCAGATTTCCTTTTGGTGCGACTGATGGTTAAAGTTCTCCTTTGTCTCCACAGTGCGTTCGTCCAGGATTTGGCCGTTGCGCGACACAAGCACCTCCTCTGTGGTTGTAAGCGAGGATTTCACTGTCAGCGAGGTCTCCACCTCAATGGGCTGCTGGGCAAGGCCAGCACGGAAGAGCAGCTGGTTTAGATGCTCCACCGAGGGCATTTGTCCCTCCAGCAGGGCCGCCTTGATGGCACTGGCATCGTCCGCCGGCAGGCCGTCCAGCTTGACGGGCACACCGTTGACCAGCAGCACTTCCTCCTGCTGCAGTGACGTGGAGGTCTCACAGTCCACAATCTTGACGTCCTTGCCGAACATGGACTCCACGGCATTAAGGATGTCCTCGTCCATGCTTAGGGTGGGAGGAATGGGGACGGGGGCAGATCGGGGATATCTTTCTGTCTGCTGGTTTAGTGGTTAAATGCGTTATGACCCGTGGGACTCTTTGGATTAGTCGCAATGCACATGCTTTAGGGCGCACATTTCTGCAATGGAACAAAAGGAGGTGGAGGTGGGTGGGTAATGAAACCCTTGATTAGCACACAAACACTTGGACTGCGACTGGGCAAGGGGCAAGGGACAGGGACAGGGAGAGGAACAGGTGAACAACAGACACATGATTGCCGGAATGAATGGGGGCTTTAGATTCGCAACGCTGCACAGTGGATCCGATGACCAATCTAGCGGAAGAAAAGTAGATTTTCAACTTTTGAAAATTGAATCAATTGAATCAAAACCTGTCACGATGAAATTTAGAGGAGACAAAGGTTAGAAACTGTAAGCACAAAGTTTCATTAAAATAGATCTTCATTTACTCAAGTTATTAATTAAATTCGGCTAGATTGATGATCGGATTCCACTGTGCGCTGCTGGCGACAACGCCCCTTCAAAAAGTGGGCGGGGCTTCCGATCGGAAATCTCGCAAGCGGAACGAAAACACACCTGCAGGAACAATGTTGGGCGGCGGCCTTCTTCCACGGGACGCACTGCCGCCATTCCTCACGGCATTACTATTCAACGCCCCACGTTGATTTCTCTGTCGCGACGCGCCTAATATAGTTTAATTCGCCAATTTGATCTAATTTATTTTTATTGACTATTTTTTGTTGTACGCAGAGTGTGGCCAGGTGGCTTGGAGCAGGAAATACCTTAAGAAATTTAATTTGTGATGGAAGCACCAGAGGGCACTTTATTGCCTGCTTTGGTATAATTCGCGGCTAAGGTTTGATTTTTATCCACTAGATGGCGCCACCAGACAATCAAAAGTGTTTTTGTAAAACAAAATTGAAAATTTTAAATTAAAACAATTATCTTAATTTTTATAACTTTTTTTGGCTTTAAAATTTAGTTAGAGGCACATAGCAAGTGAAGGAGTCATTTCCGACCCTATAAATCATATATTTTATTGATCAGCATTAAAAACCGAGTCGATCTAGATGTGTTTGAAAGAAATAATTAATTTTTAATTTTTCATTAATTTTTTAAGGGGTTACATCATTAAAATTGTCAAAAATACAAAAAAAAATTTAAATTAAAAAATGTTTAAAGTCTTTTCGCTTATTTGTTAACCTAATAAAAACTAACATAAAATTGCTTTCCGAATTCAAATTAATGCATTTTTGGCTTAGTTATGATCGATTTCCCTGATCGGTTACACAAAAATTCCGCCCCCTTATTATTTAAGAAAATTGTTATAAGAATTCACTTTAAATTATTTTTAAGATTCCCTTAAAAAATTTTAGTTAATCACAAATTTCTACGTCTAGGTTCTTCTATTTAGGCTTCAAAAATCAAAGAAAAATACATCGTTAATCCTTTAAATCGTTTTATTTAATAAGTCACCTAGACAAGAAAATAACTTTGGACATTTCCCAGTGAAAGCCAAAACCTTAAACCACCGGATAGGAGCACTCGTCGGCCACAAGGCAGAAGTTCTTGCCGCGCGGCAGGCGGAAGTAGCCATTCTCGCCCCAGGTATCATCCCAGGAGTTCTTGATGATCCAGTAATCGTTACCGTTGTCCGAGCCATAACCCACGACCAGAATGGCGTGATTGGGTTCCGGGGAGCTGTTGCACTCCTCATCGTCGTAGATGCCGCCGTCGTAGCTCTTCAGACTCTCAATGCCGTACACGGAGCAGGCAACAGGTCCCAGGGTGGCCACCACCTTCTTCAGCTCCTCCTCGTCCTTGGGCGGAATGGTGCCGAAGCCACTGATGTGGGCTCCCGCCTTGCTCTCGTCGTACTTGCAGGTATCCTGCTTGTCCAGATACGGATAGGTGGGCAGCTGAGAGACGCCCTTCTGGTCCTCGTTGATCCAGCAGAAGGCGGCCTCCTGGAAGCCACCATCACAGCCGTTCAGAGCGAAGTCATCGGCTGGGCCGCAGTCCACCAGGTTCTGCTCGGAGAGGACAGGCAGAGAGCCAGTCTTGCGGAAGACATGACCTTCGATGGCACCGACTGTGGCATGGGCCCAGCAGGAACCGCAAGTACCCTGGAATCGCACGTGGGTGACGCCTCCCTTCTCGCGCCAATCGAAGGAGTCGGGAACATGGCCATCGGGAATGGGCACATCGACACGGCTGGAGGCAGCACGGGCCTTGGCCGCACGGTTGATTTTGAGACCGGTCAGCTGGCTAAGGAACTCGCCCTGGGTCAGATCGGCGAAGGCATTCACCGCCTGCTTGAAGGTGGAAGTACCAGCGGCATAGGCAGCGTTTCCAGCATCCACCAGGTTCTTGGTGGCCGCAAAGGCACCCTCGTGCAGGGCCTGATCAGCGGCGTTGAGGTAGGACTTGCCGGATTGGGACTACAAAGGGGATAATCGGGAATTAATTGCCTGTTTTCTGTAGAGAGTTTATTTATAAATCTTACCAAGAAGTCACCAAAGCTCTGGACATTGCTGAGCAGCGGAACCTTGGGTACAACGCTGGCAATGTTACTGGCAGCACTCTGCAAGCGATTAGCTGCATTGGAGGCCAAGTTGCCGAGGCCACCGCCAAGGCCGCCGCCGAGACCACCGCCGCCGAAGCCACCTCCTAGACCGCCGCCACCGCCGAAGCCACCGAACTGAGCAGAGACCGCAGCCACCAGGAGCGGCAGAACCAAAAAGAACCTCATTCTGATCTGTGTTAAAAAACAACGATTAATAATTAATAATTAATAATTAAAGGCGGATCCAACTGGTTTCTCGGGGGAACTACGCCGAGACAGATCTCTGTGCTGTAATGACTATATTTGATTGCGTATGAGTTCTCTAATCGGAATTACTATATGCAACCTGTCCAGTAATTCCCATCAGACGACTAACCTTACGCGCCCACAGATTAAACGCAAATGTTTTGGGCTCGATCGCCGGACGGAGCTTATATATACACTAGTGGCTATTAGGCAAGTGAGTCGATCTAATGAAACCCGCCAACCTCGCCCGCACCCAGGCCAATCCGAACCATAAATCCCAAGTCCAGTGATTCGGAATTATACAGAAATCGAATCGAAATAGCGCTCGGATATACTATAAAGGCTACGCGGAGTGGTTTGGGAACTCGTCTTGGCTCATTAGTGGCGCCGTGTAAGAAGCCACTAAATATAGGCGAACTAGAACTAAATCTTGTTCGAATACTAATTATAATCAGGGGGATATATAGATCTTGTTTGCTGTTCCTTTCGCACTGCATTTTCGATCGATTGATTCTCGTTTTTAATTAGTTAACACACTTAATCCCTTTTTAATGTTTTTTGTGTGCACTGATAACGAAATTAGTGGCAAAACCGGAAATTATCGAAAAACTCGTTGCTTAAATCGACATCTGAATAAACTCTGAATTCTCCACGGGTTCTAAATGAAACTTTGGCTTATGAAGACTCTTAAAACTGTTTAATAGAGATCTCTGACGAACTTTTCGGAACGATGGACGGCTGTTAATGTTTTTGATCCAGTCTCGAGTCGGATCTTTTATAGCCTTCGATTTGGCTGCGCTTCGTTAGAGTTATCTTGCGAATTCAATTAATCGAAGAGTTTTGCATATTAACTAGTGGTTTTTCATTAAAAATTCTACGTCACGCATTAACATATCATATCTGGATCTTGATATTAACATCTTTAATCTTGAATTTAATCCAGACAACAGCAAACAGTAGCTATCTAGGATTAATATTGTTAGTTCCCAAAAGATTTTGAATGTAAATAAATGTAATTCCCTTGGGGAAGCCCCTTCTTCAGGTGTTTTAAGGTAAACAAGTTTGTTATCTAAATTAGGTGATGCTGCGTTAATTATATCATTTTAAACATGAATATTTATTGGGTTTAAGCTTATTTATAGGTGACAAGAGCTAAGCATTTGTTTACAATTTTAAATTATTTAATTTATGTAGATTTTGAGGCACCTGTTTCAGTAGGTAACTTTGCTAATTTGTTTATAAATAATTAAACAGAAAAATAGTTTGAAAGAAGAATTAATTACTTAATCTATTGGATGATAGGGTTATCAAGGAAAATCTTTGCTTAAAATGAATAAAATTTGAATCATATAAATTATTGCAATGAAAATTAGGGTTATTCTATCTTATTAAGAAAATGACACTGCACTTTTAATATTTTTAATTTATATTTTTAATTAGCATATAGATCTCCTGATAATCCCCATTATTGTGTTTCACTGTCACATTACAATTATTATTAATACCCGGTTATAATTTTAAATTTGTACTTTTAATCCATTTCAAAAATGTGTTTTATGAGCAAACATATCATTCGATAATAACAAAACCGGAAACAATCAAAAACTCGTTGGTAAATTAAACTTAATTATTGCGACACAAAAGATTATATCATTTGAGAAGGGGAGCAATAATTTCAAGCAAGTTCAAGTTCCGTTTTCAAGCAGTTTTTTAATTTAAAATAAAAATCGTTTAAATAAAGGATATTAAAAAATAAAAAGAGTTTTTAAGAGCAATTTACCGAACATTGATATGATAGATTAATTGGTCCTTTCATGGCCAGCGCATCTGTTTGGTTTGAATCCACAAGCTAATTTAATTATAAATATAAATAAACACATAAAAATAAATATAATCTAAAACTAGTTTTGTAGTTTTTTTTTAATAATAGAAAATTAGCACAAAAAATTGCATATTTACATAAATATTCATAATACCTTTTTTAGGCGTTAATTAATGCTAAGAAGCAAAGCAAATTTAAATAAGGTAGACATTAAACATTAAAAAGATTTGTATATAGTTAAAATACTAAATATTTCTTTACTTTTCCCCACAGAACAGTTCCTCGAAATTCAAACATTTTAAATGTTTAACAATTATCAGTTTAATGTCAAAATAAATAAATCAATAATTTAAATATTAATATAACAGTCTTTCTATGATTTTTATTCAGTCTTGTGGCTTCTGGTCTGGACAAATCGTGACTCCTGGACTTCATGGATGGGCGTGGCTTCTGGCAGGAAGATAATTGGTTTACTCAGATCTACAGGCGGAGCAGCCCAATTTCTGGTCATGGGAAAGCGCTGAAATTGAACAGAAAAATTATAATTAATATCTTTATTATGCATTTTAAATATTATATAGATACTCACGCCACTGGGTCCGTTGATAGAGCCATGTCCCACCTGGGGACGAGCCAGGGAAAGAGCAAAGAAGGCCAGGAAAGTCAGAACTAGGATTACTTTCATTTTGAAGGGATTTTGAATGGGATTTTGAAAGGATATACAAAATTCCTAAAGGACTTGTGATGCTTTTACAGGCAACTGCTTGGCTTGCAATGATGCTTGAAATCTCGGCAAGATTCCCTTATATAATCGTAAGACTGTCACCGAACTTTCTCCTTTTGCCTGTACTTCCTGTACTTCCGCTTTGCTTAAAAATAAACCTCAGATCGAACTCAGGCAGGCAGCACTCTTGCTTTTACCCCAGGGAAAGAGAAAGAGAGAGGATCCCGGATGGGGGGCATTCCCAGTTAGCAGTTACTTACTGTTTTCTTCGGGTTCTTTGGTGCTTGAAGATTCTGCTCAGCGGCAAAGAAACAAAAAAAGTGGAGGGCCGCGGCATAGCCTTTTTTATATTCGTTCGTTGGACTCTGCGATACATTTCAAGGTTGTCTTGGCATCTGCTGCCACATACCACGAATATATATATACATATATATATTGTGTGTATATATTGCTGTGTGTGCTTCTTTCATTAACCACTTTGAGCCGCGGCAGCAGCAACAACATCAGTCAACAGAACTTCAAACGAAGTCACTCGTCTGCGGCTGCGTCTGCGTCTGCGCGAAGGTGGAGCTCGAGATGAAGATGAAGATGAAGACCAAGGATGGAGCAGCAGGTGGGCAGGGGGAAGCGGGGCAGGAGGGAGCAGGAGTAGGAGTAGAATCTAGCCGGGGGCATCTTTTCGGATCTTCGTGGTTAATGTGTGTTCGAGTCGTTGCTGTGGCCAAAGAAGAAGTCGCTGGCTTTTTTAACTCCACCTTCGTCTCCGACACACATAAAACTTGATGTGATGCGTCTGCGTCGCCGGAATCCTCTTTAAATTAAGAAAGATGATTTGCAGATTTGAATGCAGACACGGACATGGACACAGGCCAGCGGCCAGCGTGATGTAAGCCCACCGAGGAATTATTTATTTTTATATTCCCAACTCGCTAGAGCAGCGAATGCAATAAAATTCCCCAAACACTCTACGGATTCTTCTCGTTTGAGAGCCTTAGCAGTTAATTTACGATTATTGGCTTTCATCTTCGTTTCGTTTAAGCCGAAAAAAATAAATCCAGTGACTGGTTTATGGGCTCCGTTAGGAAATGGGATCTTCTGGCATTATTCATAGGAAATGAAAAGCTTATGGCTCAGGTTCTGTTATGGTTGAGTTTACGGTTCTAAGATTAATTTCTGAAGAGCAGGAGAGGTCTTAGTTTAGGAGATTCTTTCCTCTTTTTAATCTAAAATTGTTTCCCCAAGAAAACCCTTGAAACCTTCTTTACTTATTACTTTTATTAATCAAGAGTTTCCTTTTTTTTTGTGGTGTTTGTCATACAATTAAAGCATACAATACAATATATATTTATCGTTATATATAGATTAATGTCTTAGCTCCTTTAATCTCTTTTCTGCTGCTCGAGAACGCAGGTCGTGGGGCATTTCTGGGTCCTCAGAGAGAAGCGTCATTTCCGGACATGTCCGGCCGGCTCGCGGAAATGCTCAGTTTCTCAGTGGAACCCGGAGAATCCCCCGGAGACCTCTTGCCACACCACAAACAACACACACAACTTAGGCTAGCGGCTCCCTAGCGGTGAGCCTAGTTGTGGGCCGCCAGTGGCTTGCCCAGGACACGCATGGCATTGGAGTAGTCCGAGTCGATTTGCGGTATGATCTGCTGCTCATTGGGACGCAGGGTGCGTATCAGGTCGTTGAGGGACAGCGAGGACTGCGGTGTCAGCTCCTCCTTGGGCTGCAGCAGCTCCTGGGAGCTGGCCATCTTCTGGAAATCCTGGGCAATCTGCTTGATGCGCTCCTCAATGGCGGCAGCCGGCGATTCCGTGGAACTGGACAGGGCCAGAGGTTCGCTGGCCTGAATGGGCACCTGCGACTCGTTCTCCGACTCTGACTCTGTCTCCAGCTCATGCTCATTGTCTGCCTCCGCCTCCGAGTCGTGCTGCTGGGAGCTGTCGTTCTCCTCGGCTGCGGGAGCAGCGGCCACCGAATCCTGATCCTGCTGCTGCTGCTGCTGTTGCTGCAACTGCTGCTGCACCTCCTCAATGGCATGCATTTCGGGATGCAGCTCATTGTCGCTGAGGGGGAAGACATGCTCCTTGATGTCGCCATCGCTGTCATTGCCTAGCTCCCGAGCATGCTCGCCAAAGTTGTCGCTCTCGTGCTCCTCTTCGCCCTCGCCCTCAACCTCATGGTCATCATGCTCCTCGGCCTCCACATCAACCTGTTCCTGATCCTCCACATCCACATCGGCGGCATCAGTGTCGGGCAGCGAGCGATCATGGTTCAGCTTGTAGGTGATGGGTTGCTGCTGGAAGTCCTCAACCTGAAGACGATGGCCCACAGCTGGCGAGGACTTGGCCTTGGCGGCGGAATACATGACGCCACTGGTAGACATCAACAGAGGCAGCGGTGTGGTGGTGGCGGCAGCATGCAGGTTCATCAGCGAAACAGCCGGTCGGGGGGTGGTCGAGGTGATGGGACGCCTAAACAAGGAAAAAGGATAAAGAAAATGGAGAAGATTTATATTTAGTTGATGGTTTAAGGTCTAATTTTTAGGTTTCTGGTTAGTGCGAAAGTTGCTTAGCCTAAAAGTTAGTTAGTTGAACACAAATCATCATGACAACATCAACAACAACAACGACAGCGACAGCGACAGCGACAAGACGAGAGCGACAACATTCTAAGGAAGCTAAGCCCCAAACCACCAAACAAAATACATTTTTTTGGCGCTCACATGAGAAAGGACCAGGGTGAAGTTGAGGCAATCTCCGGGGTATAAATTCAAGGATATTCAGAGACATCTTTCCCCAGAGATTGCTTTAACTTCTCTTATTTACGATCCATCACATTGGCGTCTACAAAGAGGTGTTTCTTTTTTTGTCGGGTCTTTTGTGGATCTTAAATCATGGATGGATTCATCAGAGAACTTTGGAGTGGCGTTAGTAAGAAGTTAGCTGCTAGCTTCGCATTAGTCTTTAGATGCAGAGAGATGTGTGTGTAGTTATGGTAGATTGGTTACGATTTGGGGTTTAGCTCACCTATTTGTTTCGTTCTTTAGCAAATTCTGTACTCGAATCCCTCGGATTCGCACTCTGTCTGTGTGTTTGTGTTAGGTGTGTTTTGTGTGTGTGTGTCAACTAAAGTAACTTGTGGGTTATCCTTGCGTAATCTCTTGATCTGGGCTCTGGGTTTAGTTTAAATTTAAGTTTACGTTTTAGTTTTAGTTTCAGTTTTTAGTTTTTAGTTCGTTTTACTTAATTAAGGAGACATTTTTTTAATTCGTATAGCGAATTAATTAACGTTAATTATAGCATAATTTGTTTATTGCATTATCAATATTCTTTCTTAATTCTCCTCCTGCTTAAGCTCTCTCTCTTTCTCCTCTCTCTCCAGTCAGTGCTCTTAAATTCTGTTCGATGTGGAGTCCTTAAGTCCTTAAGTCCTTACCCCTGCGCCGACGAGACGGGGATGCTGCCATAGTTGTAATAATAGCAGCGGGTCTGCTCACAAATAAAGTCCTTGACAGCTGAGCAGTCCTCGGGCATCCACTTGAGCGTGGGCTGCTTCAGGATCACGCATCCCTTCTCGGCGCCACTGCTGCTATAGATTGGGATTTGAAGCGAAAGAAAGGATATCGATGTAGATGAGTTAACTAAGCAAGGACTCGGGTTTAAGGACTTACCTGTCGCGAGCTGTGCGCTGGGGCGAAGTGTTGCTGTTATGATCAACGGGATCAAGCAGACCGGCTGAGATGGCGTCCGCCGAATTCTCAAAGAAGTCAAAGGTGGCATTGAACGGCAGACCGGTGCTCATCCATAGGAACATGCCCGTGCCCAGGCGATTTCCGGAGGTCCAGAAATCATAGTTGCCGTAACCGGCGTTCTTCAGATACGTGGTCATCGATTCGGCCTTCTCCTTTGTCTCGAACGAGGCCAGCTGCAGGCCCAAGGAGCGGCAGTATTGATAGGCCAGAAAGTAGTTAAGCTCCGGGGAATAGGGATTCATCCTGCTGATGAAGTACTGAACTCCATCTAAATGGATTGTGGTGATGCGTTGACCTGTTGTAAAAAGGGAGAATAATGAGTGTGTGTTAATATTTTCTCAAAGACAAGTGAAGATCTCCCAAGTTTTTAATAGGTGAATGAACCTACTTATTCTATAAATTCCGAACGCAATTGGAATCGCAATGCGTAACCGAAAACAGCGAAAATGGTAACGGTTTCAGCTTCGGACATAGCATGCGTAATCCAAAGAGACCCAAAAGACAAACATCATTAAATAGGATTACCAAAAAAGCAGCCAAGTAATGAATTGCTGGACAAACGCTCCATAAAAACAGACAGAAGAAGAACAAAACTTTGGACCTGCGTGATTCACAATGATGTTGATGATGATGATGATGATGACCAGGAGCATTTATGCGGTCCCTGACCCCTAGGGGCTAATTACCCAAGCCCCGAAATGGGGAATCTGAGGTGCTGATGACATTAATTAGCCGCTGGTCAGTCGAAATGGAGACGGCGACCCATCCATCCGCCGAAATCTTATGTAATCGCTGAACCTGAGAAAGCAAAGTGTAGTGAAGTGAGGAGAGGAATGCGAGGGAACAATGCAAGATGACAGTGCCTCTGACTGGGGGTAACAGGTAGAGATCTCTTGGCCAGAGATACCTTTTAGACTTAATAGTGTATATACAAAAGAGCCCTTACAAAGCGGCTCAAAAGATAAACACAAACAGCGGGGCAATATGAGTACTTTGTCTTCCACACTGACGCAACAGAACCTAGGGTTCTCCTCCTCCTCCTCCTTCTCCTTCTTGGCCATTTATGGCACTTGTCGTGGATGGATATTGGCTACGGAATATGGAATATACATAGGTCCAAGCCTAGACATGCAGAGAGTTCCAATGTTTGAGGAGAGATACCTGTTTGTCTGTGTGTCTGCTCGTATATGAAATTATTTCCGGCGATTTAAATGCAAGACACACATGAAGCCAAACTCAAAGTCTGCCTTTTGCTGCCAAGATTTATGAATCAACTGATTTTGAAACAGAGATCTTGGCACTTTGAAGTTAATTTATTATGCGTCCAAGCGGATTAAGATTGAGATTTCCATCAGCTAATAAGAATAATGATCCCCAGCCCAGAAGCTGCCCCCAGAGAAATTCTTAAATTTCATTTTAATGGGGCACTTTAAGCTCGAAGCTTTAAGACAATCTCTGCCAGGGATCAAATTCAATTCAAGCATTAATTTCCGCCCAAATGAATCCGAGATCTTGATGGCAATCTCTGCTCTGCCACGAAATGGAACTAAATAAAAGCGAGTAAGCCAGGGAGAGGAGATAACGAGCCTCGGCCCAATTGCAGTTAATTTGACACCGACTCTAAACGTGAATCCAACTGCGGGATTGGGATCGGAATCGGGATCGGGATCGGGATCTCTGGATCGAGTTTGGGATCCGGGCTAGGGTAGGCAATAATTGGGCAGCAGAATCGAGCCAGAAAAGAACCCAAGCCTCCTCCCTGGAGCTGTCGGGCACCGTAATTTGCCAAGGTAATTACCCTCGGCCAGCGATAGATCGCGAATCTAGCACGTCTCTAATGATGCAGTCAAAGTCAATTCTAGTGTTTGCCGGGACTCTGATCTCTGATGGGGAGATCGAGATCGAAATGGTTGGGGGATGTGGCTGTAGATGCGGACGCCATTGCCGGAGGATGTGATGGGGCTAACTCTAGTTATTTGTTGGCACCTAACATCCCTCCGGCCAGTTAGCAGGCAAATCATTATAATGGAGATGGCGACTTGGGATAAGCACAGGGAAATTGATAAAAAGCCAGGCCAGGAACCCGGGAACCCAGAACGAGTGCAATTCAGCCATGGGGTAATCGATGAGTTGGTAGAGCTCCAAGCAAAGACAGAAGACTGCCAGAGTAAAAAACTAAAAACCGGGGAATGAGGATAGAATCGAATCGATGCAAAAACACCGAGCAGACTTAATGACTGCGACTCTGATTCGGATATAATGATGGGAATGCATCATTCCTGGCCTGGCATTCTTTTTCAGTCTTTCTGTTTTTGTGATTTCTGATTTCTGAAGTTTTTTCCCCCCCGGGCTTGACTTTGGCTTCTTTATTTGCAGTTCCTTGGAACGAACGAACATCTTTTGTTTACTTGTTAAATGGCAGAAGGTAGGAATAATTATGGGTTATTCCCGGAGATTGAATTATCATTTGCTGGCAGAGGTAAGCCGCCAATTAGCAAGGCATTTTAGAAAGAGAGTACAGTAGGCTGAAAAACTTGATTAATCCATTCCAGGAAAAGACGTTTAATTGGAGAGTGATTACGTTAATGAAACCACAAAGTTTAAAATGTTTTTACTACGAATTTGTAAGAAGAGAAAGTCTAAAAATTAAATGAGATGGATGAGATGAGATGTATCATTAAAAAATGAAAATGAATTAAATAAAACTGTTTTATTTAGGATTTAAGATCAAATATTATTTCCAAATTCTGAAGAAATGATCTGCAAGTTCTAAAAAATCTTAAATCTGTCCTTCTTTTGCTTTAAGTTATGTTTAATATAGTTATTCTCAATATTTTAGATACAACCATATATCCTTTAATATTTTATTAAGACATAAATTAAAAATCTCGGGACTCATCAATCAAAATTCTTTGACTTTACTAACCTGCAGCGCATGCCAAGAGGCTCAGCAGGCATAAAAGTACGATTTTGGCCATCTTTCTTCGGCTTGGATTGGAGTTGGGGTCGCGCGTAGCACTATCTGATTGCCGCTGGCGACGATCGGGGAATACGAATCGGGTTCTCTGGCTTTTAGGACGCGAGGCTCAAAAGATGGCTCAAATAAAGAGTTAGGAGAGTTCAAGCACTACACGTCGCGTTCACTGCAAGCCTTCGTTGTCGACTGATCGCGAGTGTCCAAGAACTGCGGACCGAAGAAGAGACCGACGAAGAACCCAACCGACTCGCTGCTTCCAGAACCCCAGCGATTCCAGTTCCCAGTTCCAGTTTCCTCTTCCAGACGCACACACACACAGAACAATCACACACACACACACGGATTGAGATACAGGCACAGATGCAGAGGCAGCGCGACTTGGATTAATCCTTGGAGTTGGACTTGAAGTACGAGTACGAGTAATTGGAAATGTTAGATCCGCTGAGCTTCTGTTCTGGCCAAGTTAGCGTTGCTAAGTGTCGGGTGGTGCCGAAAGCAGTTAGCTTAAGAAGGAAATTGCCGGATGGAAAAGCGGGTAGAAGAGAGTGTGTGTGTGGGGGAACCGTGTGGAATCGTGGAAAAGAAAGATACACCAACTATTTGCTTATTTCATGGATGTGATTGGAAATTGGCCTCGCTGGCTCTGTGTGTGTGTATCTGTGTGTGTGTTTGGATTCTTCCTGAGCCGAAGTCAATGCTAGACAAAGAGCGCAATAAAGCAGAGGCACACAAAAGCGGGGCTCAAACCGAAATATTAATGCACTGAGAGAAATGATAAGGTTTTAGATTAATATAAAAGTTTTCAGATACTTTTATTTTCAAGGGGAGTTTAATAATTTGTTCATAATTAATTATACTTATATTCTATTTATTTTTAAATCATTTATTTATTAAATTCTTTGATACTCTTCCCAATTTTTACCTGTGTGCTCACGCACACCTTTAAATCCCACTGCACGTCGCCCGTCTTCATTCCAATGGGAGTTCGGAGCCTCTGTCGACGTCGCTGCCATCATCGCAGTCAGCGTTGGCGGAGTCATCGGAGTCCATTGTTAGTTTTGTTCTTTCTCCCACAACGACTCTTTGGTTTTGAGTTTGGTTTCTTTCTGCTGGTTCTTCCCCTCCTCCCTCCCCTGCAACGTTCCAGTCTTACCTGTAGGGCTCGCTGCTGCACGTTTGTCCCCCTGCTGCCCGCTGCCCGCTGCCCGCTGCTTGGTTCCAGGTTCCAGGGCCAAAGTCAGGGCTCATACCCCTTCCAAGGCGCAATGTGGTTCCATTTCCATTAATTTGGTGCGCTATCGCGACGCTGAGTCGCCGTGGAAATCGCCGCTTTCTGCGGTTCCTTACTCACTTTTGCTGGAAGCGTGAAGTGTAATAATAATAATGATCTTCTGCTTTGCATTTTGACAATATTTCTCGGCTCTTCTGCGGGTGCCAGCCACAAAACACGACTTTTTTCGGCCTTAAAAAATAAAGAACAAAAAAAAAACGAAAAGAAAAGAATATGATAAATGTGTGCATGTGTAATTAAAGGCAGCTCTTGGCGGCTTCTCTGCTTTTTGGCTTCTGGCTCTGGGAGCTTTCTAATTAACCCTAGAACCTGGTGAAGGATAAATATTAGTTTAATGATTATTAATAACCGAATGATTTAAGTGGCTAAGCGGAAATTAGCCTCCAATTAAAAGGGTTACAGCGGAAAAGGGGGACGCTACACACAGAGAAAATCCCCAGAGGCTTCTTGCTCTTCTTTCTTAAACGAATTGGGTCGATGGTGTTATGTTAAATTATTTAATTTCTTTGCTGTAATTAATTACTTTGATTTATTTGCTATGTTTTAAGAGCTTCCTGGAATCTTTATAGCTGCTAAATTTTTTACTGTACCTAAATGGCACCCTTCGTATCGATACGATGTGTATTATCCCTGCTTCAACGAGTTTGCGGCAGTACGCCCTCTCGGCCTTTATCACTCCCATTTGATTCCGGCTTAATTCTAGCCTGGAAAATAGTTAATCCCATTCGACACATCGCCGATCGTCGGTTGCAGGCTATAATTATGTACGCGTTGGGCTAAACATAATAATGGCCAAGTGATTAACAGTCATGGGAAATGAATGGGCCGCAATTTCCCAGTTTGGAAGGACTACCCGATGCACCTGGAAACCTGTGCGTGCAATCGAAACTTCTATCGCAAGTACAACGCAACGCACCAACCGACATTTGGGCCCTTCGAAGAGCGTGTTGTTTTTTGTTATTCCTTTTAGTGGGCTTTTTGTTGGTAAAACTGCCGCCGGGTTGGACCCGACGCTGTGACCGCGACGGATAGTGGAGGAGCTTAATGTGACCACCGCGAACTCCTGGCAATCTGGATTTCCAACGGAGGGGGAGGTAGAAGCGTTGGGGAGGGAATATTGGATGGCCTTCGCCTTAACAGCATTCATCCATCTATACACGCGTCCACCGGTGCTGCTGATGCTGCTGCTGCTGCGTCTTCTTAGCCTGATCTTCTGATCCTCACCATTTGTATTTGTGTGAGAGTTGAGGCACTGAGATAAATAATAGTGACAAATTTAATACAGAAAGGTTATGTTTTAATTGATTTTAGAGTGTTATATGTTAAAAATTTAAAATCATAACCATATAATTTATAAGAAATGATCTAAAAATAATTCAAACTTTTATAAGAGGTTCCTTTTTATGATTTTACCAAAATATATCAAATTTCATGAGATAGAATATCATTTGGACACTAATATGATATGATATAATCTTGATAAATTCGATTTATGATCGCTTAATTCCATGGGAATTTCTTTATGTGCCTTCCAGGCGTCATCTTCTGCTTCTTCTAGTCGCCTCCCCCTACTCGTACTCCTCCTTCTCATCCTCCTGCTTGGCTTCCTTCTTCAACTCCTGGTCCCATCTCATTGCTAGTTTGCTGTTCTTGTTCCTGTTGCTTGTTGTTTTTGGTCTAAAAATAAACTCGGCACCAGATTGAGGAATTTAATTCGCCTTTTGGTAGAAATCCTCGACTTTGGCTTTTGCCAACGGACTTTGGTGCGGCTCCTCTTCCTTCTGCTTTGCTGCGCTATCCTCTTCGTTCGTTTTGCTTTTGCTGTGCTTCAGGGTGGACCTGCAATATTATTATTTTCAATGACTTTACGAGCTCTCCTCTCAAGGGGTCCACCCTAATGTGTGTGTGTGTGCGTGTGCGTTGCTCCTGGGTATCCACATCCATTTTAGCGTCAAGTTTAGCGATGATGCTGATGATGACGACATGGACATGGCATCTGGCCAAAAGGCTAGAGCGAGAGAGAGAGAGAGAGAGTCAAACTAATACACACATTTTCCGCCTGGGATCAAAGGATTAATGTGAAGCGGGTTCTGCGACTGAGAAATGACACTCAGATATTCTTTTGAGGCTGACATGGCGCATTTCCACTTGCCTGAGTTCTAATTAGAAGAAGCGCATGTCTTGTGTCCTTGGCAGCACGAAGGTCATCGGCATTTGCATCGCGGGTCACACAAACACACACACAGAGATAGCAGCCGTCGTGCTGGCCAAGCCCACAAAATCGCAGGAACATGACCAGCAAGCCGATCAGGAGCGATCCCAACCAAACCAAACCAATCCTAGACCATCCTCGTCGATTCCCCAGTCTCATCCGAATCGTTCATGCATAAATTCATGTCCGATTTCCATTTCCACTCCCCCTTTTCGACTGCCATGAGTCATGTGCATTAATAATAAACTTATTAAAATATGCAAGCATTTTCAATAAATGCTGTCGTCCTTTTCTAGTTGGGATTTCATTTCGGATGTTGATGGGGTATATAAGACGAAAGATTCTATTATTCGAGACCATATAAAAAGTCAAAAGTCAGTCACAAAAACTCAGTAATTTGCCATTAACTAGACCGATCTCTTTGGCGCTTTCCCAAATCATTATCCAAAAAAAAAATTACAACAAAAACGAGGTAACCCAATGATCCTCCTGCCGCCGTCAAAGAATGGCAATTGGCCTGCTTCGACTCTGGCTTGGACTTCTTCTTACTAGTGCTTCAAGCTGCCAGCTCCAGCTCCAGCTCCAGCTCCAAGTTCCAGCTCCCAGGTCGCCTTGACCATAACCATATCAACGGTAAATAATTTCGATCACAAAGCAATGGAGCTGAAACGAAACGAGAAACGAAACCAAATGAGCATTTGCCGGAGGATGGGGATCCTCGGATGGCCAACTGGCAATCAAACGGGGAGAAGAAAAGAGGCTATGATATTGGGGACAACGAGAGAGAGAGAGAGAGAGGGAGTAGAGGGGTAGGGAATTTCAGAGGAGCTCTTCCACGTCATTTCAGATTCCATGTCAAAAGGTGAAGCCAATTCAACGTTTTCTGGCGAACTGGGCAACAGAATCACGACCAGAACAACAACATCCACATCTCCACAGCCAAAACACAATGCCAACTAACCGCATCAACACGAAAATCACCCAAAAAAATAAAGAAGAGGAAGCCCCAGAGCCTCAGGGGGGAATACCATAGGGGATTCGGATGATTTCCACTAATTTGTGAGTCGCGCAACTCATTGACCCGTGCATGATCTGCTTCCACACACGAAAAATCCGATCTCAGTACCAGAAAAATGTCTCAATTCGATATAGAACAGTCACAGAGAGAGAGATACAGAGATACACAGATACACTAGGTAATGCCCAGACAAATGGCCAAAGATCTTCTTATGTCGCTAATACGGCCATTAGACCTAAACGGTTCGAGCTGAAGTTAGAGTTTGGGGAGGAGAAGGTGGAATCGGTGGAATCGGTGGAGTCGTGGTGAGCAGGAAACCGAGAGGCATTCTTAATGAAGGGAATCAAATAGAAATGAAAGAAAGACGGAAGTAGACTTTTATGTGCAGACACCGCCGCTGGCCAAAGATTATAGCCAAGTTGGTACGTTGGGCAAAAGGGGCTCATTTGCGAAATTGAAATGCCACTGCCACCAGGTTACCACATACCTCTCCATGCGGGTGTTCAGGTGGCCACAGCGTGGGTGTGGGTACGGTCGCGGTCTCTCGCCGGGTTCAAGCACCTCTCTGAGCCATGACTAACCGAATGACTGATAGGCTGAGTGCCGGGGCATGGAGCATGGAGCACGGAGCGCTGCTGACTTCTATAATAGAGTGCCCGTGCCCGATTCTGCACTTGACCGATGTCCAGAAAACCCCAGAACCCTAGAACCCAGAGCTGGGCCACATAATTACATGCCATCTCCCGCTGCTCCACCCTCTTTTCTCACTCCAGTCACTGACTTTTCCACACGGAAATAAAATAATAACATCTGCATTTGTGGGAGAAAAACTTGGCATATAAAGAAACCACAAGGCATGGCTTAAAGGTAGTATAATGTGTGGTAAAAAAGAAGCTTCAAGAAGTGTAACTATAATTTATAAGAATAATTCTGTAATAAACTCACGAAATATTTTAAATAATAAAGAAACAATTTTTTAATAAAGTTAAGATGATCTTTAGATCATTTTGGAAGCTCTAAGCCTTCTAAGATAACTCTATTCTTTGATAAAGTTTTAATATCTTCTTTGTCTTTTTCATTTTATAGATTCATTTCTTGGGTTTCCTTTAAAAATTAATTATTACAATTATGATAAACAAAGAAGAGGCGACTTTGTACAACAAAAATCTTGTTAAAAAAAAACGAATACTTAAAATAGTTTCTAATTTGAAGAAAGTCTTCATCAGAATCCTCTCTTGTTGAGATCCAGCTATTATCGAGATCCAAATAAATCAGAACATCTCAAAATGACTTATTCCATGCTTAACCCTAATTAAACTGTAACAAAATAATACAAATCTCTCCTTAAAGAACTTTGTTTTAATAATTTAAATAATAAACCCAATTTTCCAATTAAACTCCCATAATTTCCCCCTGTGCACTCATTTCTCTGGCGAAATGCCGACACTAGAGTGTGTTTGTGTCGCCTACGATCGAGTATGCCATGGACGTGGATGCGGATGTGCTTGTGGCTGGGGTTGGAGATGGAGTTGGGGGATGTGAGGGCATCCAGCCTCTATGTGTGTGTGCATGTCCAAGGGGTATGTGCTTCTCACGACAGCAGGAGCCCGGAGCTGGAGCTACAGCTGAAGCTGAAGCTGAAGCTGGAGAACATGCCGCCAGTAGCAGACATTGGGGCCAAAGCTAGAGCCAAAGGCAGTCCACCAACCAGAACCAGGGGATCGGGCCTCCAACACGAGCTTGATGACTATTATATGTGGGCAGAGGTCGGCGGGGTCGGTGCGCCATGAACTTCTCATGAAAAGCCTAACCATGGGGAATTTAATAGTGCTTAGCACCAGCAGAGGACACCCGAGAACGAGAACGAGAACGCAAAAGGCGACCAGGCAGACAGATACAGATACAAATTCAGATTGGTAGCGTTCATTTGGCAGTCAATTACGGAGTGGAGATGGAGATGGAGACTGAAACGAGGTGGAGTGGAACTCATGCTGGTAGCAAACACCTGGCCATATTCATATTATGGCCAAGCACCAGCAGTCGCGGATCAGTCAAAGTCAAAGGAGTGCTGCCAGGGAATAAGCAGGAGAATGAAAAGGAACCTGGAGATATGTGACTTTAGGACAGATTATGGTAAAGTTATTACTTTTATTTAAATCGAATTTGTAAACTTTATTTTAGCGCTTTAAAACCTTAGAACTTGGAGAACCTATTGTTTACTTCCTAAAGGTCACTGATCAGCGGCTTCTTAATAGCTAATCTCAGTTCAAAGTTATGGCGCAATAGGCAAAAAACCAGAAGGCGAAATGCTAATGATAATGATGCCCCATGGAGCCACAGATCTCTCTCTCTCTCTTTTACGATCATCATTTCTTTCTACGATCATTTACCATTTATCAACTCAACATTTATTTAAAAAAAAAAGAAGAAAAAACAGTACAGAAAGCAAATAAAAAGCAAAGAAGTCCAGCAGAAGTCCAGCTGTATTACAGAATTAGAGCCATTGGATCCTAGTAGCCTCTCCTTATCAGACATGCGATCCTGCCGCTCCGGATAAACAATCTTGTGCTCCTGCAGATACCGAATAAAAGCCATCCTATCCAGCAGGGACATATTACGAACATCTGGCTTATGCTTATCGATAAACTTATAACCCTCGCCGCCATTCAGCAGAAAGGACGGAAGCACCACGCCGTAGTACTCATCAGATTTAACTCTCTCATATATCGGAATCTGGCAATCGGAGCACAGAGCCTTCATCTCGACGATGCGCTGGCCCATGGGTCTGCTATGGTTGTACCTTATACGCAGCCCCGAGACCTGGAGGAAGCCATTATTCTGATTCCTGCTCCGCATCTGGGCGGAATGCTCCAGGGCATTCATTAGTTGGAGCCCATTGATTCGGGTGTAAAATAAATGGTTGCTAAAGGGCATAACAGAGATCACATCCGCCTCTGTGATGACTCCAGGATCAATGGATGCCCTGATGGCTATAGAAAGTAATGAAAAGTAACTGAAAGATCTCTAAAAATTCTGTTTAAACCCACCGCCCGCATTGATGATTCCTATTGGAGCATCTGTCCAAGAATCCCAATCCTGCAGAGTTTCCTGCACTCGAGCATAGACGAAGCTATCGGCAATAATGTTACCAAAGTTGCACTCCTCGTAACCGCACCTCTTGCGATCTCCATTTAGGAACACCGAGGTGGTGCCCACCACATGGCGCTCCATGTCATCTATAACCCGGCGATGCTGGGCCAGAAATTCCTCGACTTCCCTCTTGGGCTCAAAGCTTTTGTCCAACAAGATGGGTTGTCCCTTGAAGTTTATCAAGTTGCCAAGTCCGTCGAACTGGAAAAAAAAGAGAAGAAATATATTAAGGTTGTTGAATTTGTAGATTTTTTAAAAATATAAAGAGCCCACTTCCAGGGACATCCTCCCTAGATACTTGGTATACGCATACGCCTGCACCACCGGCACCTTTCTGCCATCCGGCTTGACCACTATTGTGGGATAAGGACCTTCGGATATGTCCTTGTCCGGAGGACGGCCCGTATACAGCAATGTGTGCGACTGGCCACCCACAACAACATCGACTTCCGGGCACATTTCGGCTATTTCCATATCCTTCTTATAGCCCGAATGACCCAAAGCAATAATTATGTTGACGCCAAGTTCCCTCAGCGTTCTGGCCTGCTTGCTAGATGTTCAGGGGTGAGAATTAGGGTCTTCAACAAAAAACATCTTTAAATTCTAAGTACTTAATGGCTGGAATCTCGTTTTGGAATATAATATGATTGGGCTGCGTGCGCTCATTGGTGTCCGGTCGGATGTAACCCACAATGCCAATGGTTCGGTTGCCCTTCTTGATGATTGTGAACTTTTTTAGGTTTTTGCTCCCCTCCAACTTGGGCTCGTCGGTCAATTTTAAGTTACAACTGACCATGGGAAAGTTAATTAGGTCTAAAAATTCCGCTAAGACATCGGTTCCATCGTCGAATTCATGAACTCCTAGGGTCTTAAGGGGTTCCCTTTATTAATTATATTTATTTTATGTTAAGTCTTTCTTTACCATGGCATCGGGAGCCAGCATATTCAGCATTTGGGCCACCATCTTGCCCTGATAAACTGTATACCAGGGGGTACCATGGAATGTATCGCCACCGTTTAGATAGACCACTGGAACGGTTTCCTCTTTTCTGTATTTATCCAAGCTGGAACCAAGAATAAAATCTATCTCTTTATATCCTTAAGGATACTAAACTTACGCCGTGGCCACCCGTCCAAATCCTCCGTAGCAAAGACCCAGTTCATTTTCATCGCCTTTGCATTTACCTCCTTTGGCAGAAACCGAATCATACCTTGCCTGCATATCATTGGTGTGCAGCAAGATGAACTTGAAGCCATCTATATGATGTGGAACGAGCAGGATCAACAAAAGGACTGATGTCCAAGACTTCTGCAGAGAAAGTTTCATCATTTTTACTTGAATACTCTTTCCTGAAATCTACTGAAGGCAAAACAAAAGAAGACTCGGTTGAGAAAACTATGAAATACAGCCTACTTTCGGGATTGAGAAGTATGCTTTGAGAAAGGCCGGAAAATATGCCAAGGCATTGCTGATAATTGTGGAAAACTTAGAAATTACAGAACCCAATGTGTTCTAAAAACAGTAAAGAAATTAATTAAATGCAAAAGTTTTAGTAGAAATAATTAAGTAATTAAATAATTAACCCCAAGAAAATGACAGCTTACTCGCAACTCAAGAATTAATTAATGCTTCCCTATACATTTTTATAATAATAAGTTTACAATAAAACTTTTTGTAGATAATACAAAAATTATACTTGATTCAATTTACAGTAGCTCCTTCGCACAAGTTTATACATTTTCTATGTACAACCCAAGACCAGAGCTCTCTTCAGATTTAATTATATTTGTCAATCATTAAAATCGTTAAAAATAAAACAAAATCTTCAGATTCCTAGCTAAGTACTCGCATTAGCAGGGAAGAGATGAGGAGCAAGGCAGTGGAGCCTATGAGCCCACCGGCAGATGATCCTACAAAGACAATGCGACCTTCTATGCCCGGATTTACATAGTCCCTTTGCCCCAAATAGTAAGACACAGCCTCCCTGTCATTTCTCTGAAGTCGCTGTGGCTTGTGGACTCCATCTTTGATCTTGTGACCATCTCCGTCTTCCAGCAGGAACTCTCCCACAATTACATTGTAGAAGGCCGTATCATTTAGAGGGCTGTATGTGGGGACCGGACAGGAGGCACAGCGCGCCTGAACAGAGACTACGCGCTGACCCTCCGGTTTGGCAGCATTAAACACCACATGAAGTCCAGACACCTGTAGGAAGCCACCGTCTGAGTCCGTACCCCTTAGGGAAGCTCCATGCTCAAGAGCTCGTCGGATAGAACTACCCGTCATGGTGGCCATAAAGAGATTATTGCCCCAAGGCAGCACGGAGAGGATATCGCTGTCGGAGATAGAGCCATCGGATCGTTTCTCAATGGAACTGCGAATGCCTGGAATTATAATTAAATAAATATATAAATAAATTCATTTAATAGTTTCAGGGACTCAAGCTTACCTCCGCCCTGGATTAAGGAAATAGCAGCATCTGTCCAGAAGTCGCCGCCCTGATCCTCCATCATCCGGCTAAAGACCATGGCATCGGCCACCAGGTTACCCAGATTGCACTCCTTGGCCCGGCACACCTGCTTGCTGCCCTCCAAGTGAACCTTCGTGTGGCCCACCACTGACTTCTCTAGGCGCGTGACATTCGGTCTGTAGACCTCCAACAACTCAAGAAGATCAGGCTCCTGAGCCACTGAAGCATTCAGCAAGATGGGAGCACCATCAAATTCTATAAGATTGCCAGCTTCATCAAACTGGACATGGAGTCGTCCCAGATATTTGGTGTAGGCATAGGCCTGCACCACAGGCACCTCCTTGCCGCTCTTTTGCTTAATAATTGTGGGATAAGGCCCATCGATATGCTCCACATCAGGCTGGGCTCCGTTGTAAAGGAAGGTGTTTGTGTGACCACCAATGACGATGTCCACCTCGGGGCATTTTTCTGCTATTTCCTGGTCCTTTAGGTAGCCAGAGTGACCCAATGCAATGATTATCTTGATGCCTTGAGCCTTAAGTAACTTGGCCTCAGCGCTAAAAAATACCCAAGTCAATGGTGATGATTTTTAAAGATTTTTAAACTCACTTGATGGACTCCACTTCCTCTTTGAACTCCACCTCCATGTTTAGAGTAAGCTTTTTGGTGTCCGGCGTCAGGTAGCCAATGACACCTATTTTCGTGCCATTGGTCTCCAGAATGGTTGAGTGTGCCAGGTGCTTGGTGGCCTTCAGTTGGGGAACCTTGGTTAAGTCCAGGTTACAGGCCAAGACTGGAAAGTTGACTTCATTGAGGAAGGGTATCAGGCCTTCGACTCGCTCATCGAACTCGTGGTTGCCCAAGGACTGTAATACAGGAGGAAATCTTTACTAGATATATATTTTTAAAATTTAAAGAATAAACTTACTATGGCATCGGGTTGCAGTTTGTTGAGGAAAGCACTGGCTATTTTATCCTTAAAGATGGTAAACCATGCTGTGCCCGTGTAGGTGTCTCCAGCATTGAGATAAAACACAGGAAGACCTCCTTCCTTAGCTTCTTTGCGGAATTTACGAACTCTGAAAGGAAAGATTTATTAAATTAATATTAATAATTAGTTCTTTCCCCAACTCACTCGTAAGCCACACGGGCGAATCCTCCATAGCACTTGTCCGTGTGCGCATCCTCCGGAGAGCAGGAGCCACTGTTGACACTCGTCTGCTCGAACCTCGCATGCATGTCATTGTTGTGCAGGATAATGAACTCGGTGGCCACCTTGGGATTCCTGGCAATAGGATTGGCCAGGCTCTGGTGGCCCAGAAGGATCACGAACAGCAGGGAGAAGAGCCAGTGCGACCGCATCTTTAGCCTAGACAGAAATGACAATTCATTCACAACTCACAATAAATTCTGATAAATGTTAAGCTTTAATCTTTATAGCTCTCTAATAGCTTTAATGACTTTACAGGGCTGAGGTTGTTTTTTTTTGTTGCACTTCCAGTTACAGTGGGTACTCACTGTCTGAACAAACAAAGTAGATATAACAATCATTCAAGTGGCGAACAGAACTTCATGTTCCGACTATTTGCAAATGGGCTTTTCTAAGCGAACAGGTATATTTTTAACCGTCCGCAAACGATAAACATATCTTGTTTACTCACTCCCTCTGAAAAATGGGATATGGCCAAGGCGTCACAACAGAATCGCAGCTGAGTTGAGTGCGAAAAATAACAATTAAATTACTTGGAGCAATGAGTCGCTCCGCATATCCCCACTTTTAGCGTAATTAATTTGCTTTTAAAGCAAAAAATATATCATTTGATTCACGTGCAAAAAAAAACCCTACACTGGTTAGCAGAATAAAATATATTTCTGAGTTTCCATTGTTAAAATCCTTCAAAGAATTACATGTTGAGTTCCAACCAAAATAAACCAGAGAGTGCCATAAATTCCGTGAAAGCAAACAAGACCAAAAACTACCCAGCCAAAACAAATAACACGAAAGGCATAATTCATATTTGTATATTCCCACAAAAACTGATTATTTAGCAAAATTGCATTGACCAGAACGAAAATTATTTAAAAAGGCGGAAAAAAATTAAAAAGAAAAGGTGTAAAAGTAATCAGAGGCGTAACCCTCGCATATCAGAAATTTATTTTATAAATGAGACTTTCTTCATCGAACAGTGAGCAATAAAATTTGTGAAAGAACTTGCATTACAAACTCTCTTTTGTAATTAGAAATTATAAATTATAAATCAACTTTAAATAATAATGAAGATTCGTTTATTTATTGTCTGTCTTTCTTACTGAGCACTTTTAAATTAATTGATGCTTTTTCGAAAACTCAAGTTTTAGGGCTTACTAAAAAATATAAAAAGCTTTGGAGTTCTTTTTTTTTTATTTAAACCCTTGCAAATTAAACTTTGTAATTTTTCATTCAGCTTGCCTTCGTCGAATATCATTAAGGCGAACTAATTAAGCTTTATTTTTGCAGTCACCCATCGTAAATAAAACTGAGGCTAGTCTTGACATTCATTCAAACAACTGGCTTGGATTACAAAGGAAATATATGTATCTATATGTTTATTTATATCAAGTTTCATTTTTGGCACTTTGTTCACTTTTTGGGGGAAATCACTTAATACACTTAGTCCCCGGTCTAGTTTCCATTCAGTAATAAATAATAAATTATGCCTCGCGACACAATTGAAGTTATTTATTTAATTTTCTTCATTATTTTTATCAGAATTTGTCACACGCTCTTTGCCCTTAATTGGCCATTTATTTTTTGCTACCAACTTACGATGAATGTGAAGGCAAAAGCACGTTCGGTTGGCTCGTGTTTTTCGCGCTGCAAAAATATTCAGAACAACCTTTGCCACCGATGTCTATAATCGCACTGACTGCCCTGCTCTTCGCGGTCTGTCAAGCTGCTCTCTGCAGCGGCTGCTGCTCTGTTGCTGCAGCTTTTTGTTGTGATTCTTCTAATTATTATTTATTATTTTTTATTATTTCTAGCTTTGTTGTTTGCGGCGTCTGGCCATCCGATTTACTTGGCACTTGCACATGCTGTATGGAAGGCCTGCACCTTTGGATCAAATCAACCGGCAAAAAGCGCAAACCACTCTCGCAGGTGAGCAGGAGATACAGATACAGATACAGATACAGTTGCTGAGATTGAGATACTCTCTGGAGATTCCTATGCTCCCGAAAGGCGTTACGTGGCGATACGTAGCGAGGTGCGTTACGTCGCGAGCGAGAGTGGAAGCTGCCAATTTATGTCTTATCAATTGCGAATCGTAAATCATGTGCAAAAATAACAGCAGACCAGCCTCAAACTATAATCTAATGAGATTTGGGTTCATAATGGTCAAAATAATTCATAAGAATTTCATTTTAAAATAAATAATATTAAAAAAAGCAAATATATGGACAAAAAAATTCCCAAATGATATTCCAGAAAAGGTGGGATATCATTTTGAATTTAAAATTTGATCATGACATTTTTTAAAATCTTTTTAAAATGCCTTCCAACCTTTATTAGTTTGTATTTAATATGAATATTAATAAATGATAAATTATCATTAATATCACTTACCTGTCAACGTTTTCTCTCAGTGCATTAATGGCAGATCAAAGCGCAGACAAATCTGCCTTCTCAGTTGCTCTCAAATGCTGGCGAACTCAAATTAAAATGTAAAATATCCGTGGCAAAAAGTTAATTATAAACGAACACTTGCACTGGAAGGGAGATATATGTAGAGCGATCCAAATATAGTTATAGTGGAAATGCAGGCATTAATACCTTAACTCTGAGAAGGCTTAGTTATTTTCCATATATTCTAAATAAATAAATATTAATAAATACATAAATCTAGGCTAGACAAATACATAAATATATACCAGACATCAGTGAGTTTACCCCAGAAAAAATATACATAAAAAAGCTGCGAAAAATAGTGGCATATTATGAGCTAATATTTTACATGATTAATGACTCGTCTGGTTTTGAAATATATATATACACTAAAAAGCCCATTCCTGTTTAGTTTAAATAAAAAATGGCGACAAGTAATGTACATCTGTCACTTTAGTCTGAGAATATTTCTATTTGTTTAAACGTGGAAGTACTTTGAACAAGTTTCAAGTTCAGATTGCCGTTTCAACTGTTTTTGTTTAAGTAAATCTATTATAAATAAATAAATTGTTGAAGTTAAAAGATTATATTCAAGATTTTTGTATATATCTTTTTGATTTCCAGCTTCTGTATAAATAATATAAGACATTTATTTATTTTAAAAATAAAATTGATCGAAAAAAATATTTATTAAACCTTTAACTCAGTGATAGTTTTTATTAGAACATTTTAGGCACAATTTTATTTATTCCACCGGCTGATTAGTCTACGAAAACGATGCGACCCTCTACGCCCGTATTTATATATTGCCGGTGCTCCAAGTAAAAGGACACAGCCTCCCTCAAGCTTCTCTGCAGGCGCTGTGGCTTGTTAATCCCATCCAAGATCTTGTGATCATTTCCATCTTCCAGCAGGAATTCTCCCACAATCACCTTGTAGATGGCCGTATCATTTAGAGGGCTGTACGAGGGGACTTGACAGTAGGCACAGCGCGCCTGGACGGACACGAGGCGCTGACCCTCGGGTTTCGTGTCATTGAACACCACCTTGAGCCCAGAAACCTGCAGGAAGCCACCGTCTGAGTCCGTACCCCTCAGGGAAGCTCCATGCTCAAGAGCTTGTCGAATAGAACTACCCGTCATGGTGGCCATGTAAAGATCATTGCCCCAAGGCATCACATAGAAGAGATCGCTCTCGGTAATGGGACCATCAGATCGCTTCTCGATGGAACTGCGAATACCTGGATTTACGATTAAATTCGATTAAATTAGAATTAAAAAAATTAATAATTTTAGGGATTCAACCGTACCTCCACCATCTTTTAGGGAAATAGCAGCATCCGTCCAAAAGTCGCCGCCCTGATATTCCATCATTCGGCTGAAGATCATGGCATCGGCCACTAGGTTTCCAAGATTGCACTCCTTAGCCCGGCAAACATTCTGCCTGGCATCCAAATAAACCTTTGTGTGGCCCACCACTGACTTCTCCAGGCGCGTGACATTCGGTCTGTAGACCTCCAATAGCTCAAGGATATCCGGCTCCTGAGCTACCGAAGCATTTAGAAGAATGGGATCACCATCAAACTCGATAAGATTGCCAGCTTCATCAAACTGGACATGGAGTCGTCCCAGATATTTGGTATAGGCATAGGCCTGCACCACAGGCACCTCCTTGCCGCTCTTCTGTTTAATAATTGTGGGATAAGGACCGTCGATGTGCTCCACATCAGGCTGGGCTCCGTTGCAGAGAAAAGTATTTGAATGGCCACCAACTACGATATCCACTTCGGGGCATTTTTCAGCTATTTCCTGGTCCTTTTGGTAACCAGAGTGACCCAATGCAATAATAATATTGATGCCTTGAGCCTTAAGTAACTCGGCCTCGGCGCTGAATAAAAGAAACACAATTAAAGACTGATCCTGAGATGATATTTAAAGAGCACCAACTCACTTAATGGACTCCACTTCCTCTTTGAACTCCACATCCATGTTTAGAGTAAGCTTTTTGGTGTCCGGCGTCAGGTAGCCAATGACACCTATTTTCGTGCCATTGGTCTCCAGAATGGTTGAGTGTGCCAGGTGCTTGGTGGCCTTCATTTGGGGAACCTTGGTTAAGTCCAGGTTACAGGCCAGGACTGGAAAGTTGACTTCCTTGAGGAAGGGTATCAAGCCCTCCACACGCTCATCGAATTCGTGGTTGCCCAGGGACTGTAATTCAAATGGGGATTATTTACAATCCTTAAATATAAAAAATAAAACCTACTATGGCATCGGGTTGCAGTTTGTTAAGAAAAGCACTGGCTATTTTATCCTTGAAAAGGGAAAACCAGGCTGTGCCCATATAGGTGTCACCTGCATTGAGAAATAATACGGGGAGACCTCCTTCTTGGGCGACTTTACGGAATTTACGAACTCTGAATAGAAAAGTTTATTGAATTAATTCATAGAATATAGTGCATCCCTGATCCATGAGCTGTAAAACTCACACGTAGGCCACACGGGCGAATCCTCCATAGCACTTGTCCATGTCCTTATCCTCTGAAGAGCAGAAGCCACCGTTGACACTCGCCTGCTCGAACCTCGCGTGTATATCATTGTTGTGCAGGATAATGAACTCCGTGGCAGCCTTGGCAATGGAATTAGCCAGGATCTGGTATGCCAGAAGGATCCCAAAAAACAGGGAGAAGAACCAGTGCGACGGCATCTTTAGCCCAAAGACGAATGGCAAGTCGCTCACAAATCAGAATAAAATCTGGTAAATGTGGGGCTTTATTACTTATGACTTTAAAGGGCTGAGGAAAAGCTTTGCCATAATATAGGCTAATTAACTGCCATATGGCAAAGTATTTTCTTAATTAAATATTACCAAATACTTTATGCAATTTTTAAAGGCTTTAACGGTTTAAGGTTAACCACATTTTAGGGTCATTAAACTTTTACAGTTCAAAATATTAAATTGTTATAGTAAAATTTGCAAATTTGCAGTTCAAACCATGTTTGTAAATTTAATATAATAATGAAATAAAAAAAGTAGTGTATTATATTAAAAATTAACTTTTTTTTAATTTTTTTAACGTGAGAACCTCCTGAAAGCCTCTCGACACTCTTTGAGAGCAGCTCATTCTATCTTTACCCCAAAGGAAAAATCTTTTTTAAGAGAAATTTCATAATAGAAAAAACTTTACCCAATAATAATACTAACATTAAATTTTCCACAACATTTATTTGCTATTTTGGTGCGATTGTTAAACCCAATTAATATGTGTGACCCGAGGCGAACCGAAGAGCAATCAAGACCTCACCAGACGACACAGATTTTAACTAATTGTAGGAAAACGATGTAAAGTCCGGATGCCGAGACCTCAGAGGTATATAAATATAACGTCAAGAGAATTTCTCTAGAAGAATCTAGTCAACAGGAAAGAGAGCAGAAGCAGCGCCACAGAAGCCACTATTCCGGAAGCGGCTCCTGTGTCGGCCTTCTCGTGGATCACAATTCTGTCCTCGATCTCAGGATAGACAAAGTGACGCTGCTTCAGGTACTCCATGGTGGCGTTCAGCTCATTCCTCGGCAGACGCAGGCTGTAGGGATCCTCCTCCTCCGCTGTGAGATCGTATCCATCGCCTCCCTCGAGTAGGAACTGCGGCAGAATCACCAAGTAGAGCTCAGTCTCGATTACATTCTTGTAAGTGGGCACGGAGCAGTTGGAGCACAAAGCTTGGGCAGAAACCACACGCTTTCCTGCGGCATTGTTGTAGTTGTACTCCACCCGAAGTCCGGACATTTGCAGGAAGCCACCGTTGGAGTCCAGCAACCTAACGCCAGCCGAGTGCTCCAGGGCAGCCAGAAGCTTCTTTCCAGAGATCCTTACGATGTACAGATTGTTCTCAAAGGGCAGAACGGTAAGGAGAGTGGCCCCATTGATGGCTCCATCGGTTCCCTTCTCCACAGAGGCTCGAATAGCTGTAGGAAATTGTGTTAGGATTAAGCTGGTACTTGTTTTTTCCTCCTCAAAACAACTTACCTCCTCCCTGAATCAGGGCAATGGATGCATCGGTCCAGAAGTCGCCACCCTCGTTCTCAATCACGCGACTGTAGATCATGGCATCGGTGACCATGTTGCCCAGATTGCACTCCCTCATGCGGCAGATGTTGCCGCCCTCAAGGAACACCTTGGTGTAGCCAAGAATCGTGTTCTCCAGTTCCTCAAGTCCGGGGCGGTATTCAGCCAGCAAGTCTAGCAAATCCTGCTCCTGCGCCACCGAGGCATTCAGCAGGATGGGAGCACCATCAAACTCTATGAGGTTGCCCTCAGCATCGAACTGAAAGGGTAAAAATTAAAGGGGATTACAGGGGAGTCCTGAATACTAGAAAATTATATTTACCTGCACATGAATCTTGCCCAGATACTTGGTATACGCATAGGCCTGCACCACAGGCACCTTCTTGCCGCTCTCTTGCACCACTGTGGTGGGATAGGGACCCCTTACTGCCTCCGGATTGGAGTCGGTGGGATCGGCCACTGGCTGACTGGCATCCAGGAAAGTGTGTGAATGTCCTCCAATGACAATATCCACTTCCGGACAGTTTTTGGCAATCTCCTGATCCTTTTGGTAGCCAGAGTGACCTAAGGCAATGATAATGTTGATGCCCTGAGCCTTCAGTTTGGCAGCCTCAGCACTGAGTTAAAGATATATATTCCTTAAGAACCAAATCATAATTTATCTTTGACCTTAACTCACTTGATGGACACTATTTCCTCCTCGTATTCCACTTTGTTTCGGAAAGCCAAGGTCTTGGTGTCGGGCGTGAGGTAACCAATGACGCCTATTTTGACGCCATTTGTCTCCAAGACAGTGGAATTGGCCAACTGCTTGGCCGCAGCCATCTCGGGCACATCAGTCAGATTTAAATTGCAGGCCAGCACAGGGAACTCCACGGCATTGAGGAAGGGCACCAGACCCTCTACGTTCTGATCGAACTCATGGTTGCCCAGGGACTGAAAAGAAATGCAGAGATAATCATAAATTAGTAAATAATATTTGCATAATGTTTATTTCCCACTTACAATTGCATCTGGCATCAGCTTGTTCAGGAAAGCACTGGCTATCTTATCTTTGTAGACGGTGAACCAAGCGGTTCCTGTATAAGTGTCACCTGCATTCAGGTAAAACACTGGAGTGCCACCTTCCTGAGCCTCCTTGCGGTACTTGCGAACTCTGGAAGAAAAATTAGAATTAATTCTCTCACGTAAAGTTTATTTAATTTCCCCAAAACTCACTCATAGGCTACTCTTGCGAATCCTCCATAGCACTGATCCGTATTGGCATCCTCCTCGGAGCAGGTGCCACTATTCACGTTTGTCTGCTCAAACCTGGCATGCATATCATTGTTGTGCAGGATAATGAACTCACTGGCCACGTCCGCCCGAGGAACTATGGGATTTGGATGGACTGCAGGCATAAACAGTGCCCAAAGGCAGCATGTGGCGATAACAATATTCCGGGCAGACATTGTTTTTGGTCTGAAATTAAACATATAACCATAATTTATTATCACCGATAAGTTATCAGATCGAAAGAGATGAGATGTGGGTGGATAATTAAATCGTGATTTGTTTTATTGAAAGCTTTTTGATGTATATTGCATATAGAAAAAATTGCAATAAATATCCGTCAGAGATAATAAAGAATTTTCTATATTCTTAATAGCACAATAATCACTTTAATATTTAATCTGAATCTATAATAATTTGCAATAAATATCTGACAGAGATAAAATAGAATTTCCTGTATTTCGAATAGCACAAAAATCTATCTTTATATTTAATCTAAATCTAGAAATTCCTCAAAAGATTAAACTTTAATAGCTTGATTTTTATCTTCTGCTATATTTGTCAGCTGTAAAACCGTCGTAATAAATCTGGATTTTTCCCTCCCGGCCACCTGAAGGTCCTTTGCGATTCTTTCCCTTATCGTCCACTACCGACGAGGGGCTAGCACCAAGTAGGTATTTATCAATCACGAGCGGGTACAGAAATCGCAATTCAAGTCATTTGCTAGTTTATTGACGCCTTAAATCTAATCGCCGCTTATCACGCTGCGTGTGCGAAAACACACAAATCCCCAGCCCATTCAGATCGAGTAATATGTATTTCTTTCAGCCCCAAAAGCCACTCCACTCCGATGACTCCGACTGCTTAACTGGTTTCAAATTAAACTCGGAAACGAGCTCCGAAGTTGAGCTCACTCGGACGGTGGCATTGGCTTTCAAAGCTTTCGCGGCTTGAGAGTTGCACAAAAATTTATAAACTCTGATATACTCGAAAGCGAAACCGAAATCGAAACCGAAAAATCCGAGCCACGATCACTGAATTACTTACATGCACTCGTCGCACAGTCCACGGGCCAACTGACCGACCCACCGGAATGGCCGAGAGCCCGCTAACCGCCGAATAACCCGAAAAAAACACAACAACAACAGCAACAAAAATGCTGAATGCAACAACAAAAACAGTCAACCGAAATTTACTGTCTCGCGAAGCGGTCTGATTACGATAAGGCCTCGCGTACTGCGGCTCAGATCGGAGCTGACAACGTCACTAACCCGGCCATATCACTAACAATCGGCCATATAGAAGGGAATATATATTTTGCTGATATTTTGGGAGCCACCAGAAGCGAACTTATCGCGACATAATCGACTGTTGTAGACCAGATAATCGTAGATATCTACCTGACTCATCGCCACTTGTGCCAAATGCCATACAGGGGCAGGTACTTAGCCAACAGTTGCCCAGAGCGCGGCATTCCCACGCCAAAAAATATGGATGGTTCTGGCAAAAAAATAAATACAGTGAGCTCTAGATGCAGTAAACTAGAGAAAAGTAAAAGGGTATTGATCGAAATATTTGTAGATTGTCCCAGAATTATTATACAGAAATCTCCTTGGAGATTCAAATCATTTAAAAGTGCTTCTAATTATGTTATAGAGCTGAAAATTGGTATAAAGTTAGACAAAAATGCAATAATCTCAAAATGCTCTAAAAAATTTGTAATAATTGTATTTTTAACATGATATTTAGGCCTAATTTAATTATATATTAAAACAAAATGAAACCGTTGTGGTTTTATGAGGAAAATAACATTAAATAATATACAAGAATATATCTTGGATGCTTTTAAAATATTAAATTAATAAATTTAACTTTAACTAATATTTTTTAGATCCTTTTTACTTTGAAAATATTTTTTGCCTTAGAAATTTACGATTTAGCATGATCTACTAATTATACTATCTTTTTCCGAATAGAAGCTGTCATTAGAAATAATATATCAATAAAATCAAATGCTCATCTGTTTTTTTTCTATTAAAGAAAATTAAAACCACAAAACTGGGTTATTCAGGTGTTCTACCAACGCCTCAGTTGGTGTCGTCAGTCAGCACTTGGCTGCTTATGCTTATTATTATGACTATTATCACTAGTGTTTATTTGTTTATTATTTGCACAACAGCTTACGGTTCTCACTATGACACAGGAATTTAAAGAAAGAGTTTTTTATAGAATAAACTAAAACAGAAAACAAAAACTCATGAAAGTCACTCTATAAAGTATCTTTTCAGTTTCACTTTCAGCTGACACTCTGTACACCTTCAGCGGCACTCACTGTGTTCTGCCACAACTCCTATATCTGCTTCACCCGATCTTTGTTATTAATTTCTCGAAAAAAAAGCAAACTCCGGGAAGACACTTGTTCCGCGAAAACGAGGCAAATTCCATTGATGACAATGAGGCCTGGTTGTTGCGCTGCTGTTTTATGGCCGCCGAAAAGGGATAGATAACACTGGGAGTTCCAGAGATTTATAGCTATTCGTTTGGCTTTTTGAGTTTTTTTGTTTTCAGAGAGATGAGAAGATCACAATTGTTGTGCGAAGCACCCACACACACACACACTTTCAGTGGAGAGACTCGGCCCAATTACGAGTGCATCATCTGCTGCCACTTGTCGCGTGCTTTCCAAACTGTTGTTCAATCATCTATATATTATAATGCTGTGTGGGCTATATACATACTCCGGACTCACAAATAACAGCTGCGACGGATGGATGATGTATTTACTGTCTGCGGTCTTGAGCAGATACTTCAGGCCGGCAAAGGTACAACTTTCCCGCTCTCGTTTTTTGCCTAAAAATATATCTCAACAAAAACTAAAAGATACAAGATACAAGATACAGTGCGAAGCAAAGACAATTGAGTGTGTAAGTTCGAAAATAAACACTGGATGCAAAGAGAGCAGGCCACAGATATTACACAATGTCAAGTGTGCGATAAAATATAGAGTGATAAAAATAATATATATGATCCAATTACGATAGGCCCTTTTGCCACATTGTTTATTGTGCGAATATTGAAATGTACCTGCTATTGGCAGCGCTGTTGAAAGATTGATTGCCAGCGACGTGATTATATTTAAATTCATTAACAGCAATATGCTAAGATAGTGCCAAATTCACAGCCCCAAATCAATCCAATAACGCCCAATTTCCTCAGTCATAAATATGAATTGATTGCCATCAGTCAGTCAGCCGACGAAGCCTTGAAGAGAGTCAGCCTTGTTTTTTTGGCAGCCCTTAAATTAACTATCAGCATTATCGATTGGCATTTGTGTCACTCACCTTTCCGCAGCCCCCTGTCAAACCATAAGCTCTCCGGTAAGCTCTTGCCATGCCAACCGTGAGTTTTATTGCTTGATTTACATTGCCATGGCTACCCATAATTTCTCTCAGTGAGCCGAATGTAGAATGTAGTGTGTTGTGTGTTGTGTGTAGAGTGTAGTGTGTAGAGGTGTGCACTTATCATTGCAACGGGGCAGGTCAAAAACCAAGCCCAAACTCAACTCGCAGGGCAGGGCAGGGCCGCCGCCACCGATCGAAGAGATGAATGTGAAGCGTGCCAGCTGCAAACGCTTTAAGGGATCGGCACTGGCAACTAGGGAACACCCTATACACTCAGGCTGTAAAATTAATGAGTTCTCTGAAAATATAGGGTTTGTAAAAAAAACAAAATAAGCATATAAAAAGATCTAAAACTATTTTTATAATACAAAAACAATTTTTATAACATTATAAAAGCGAAACAAATAATTACTCTTTCATGGAAACAAATAAAACTCAACAATAAACTTTTCCGTGAAATAAATTATTGTGTATTTTATTTGAGTACATATTTCTAAAGAATAAGTTTGTTTTTAATAAATATGCATCATCCAGCTCTAATTTTTTTCAAACAAATAACAATATAAACTGTCATTGTTCTCTACAACCAGTTTGAAGTCATTATCACCTATTAATTAATAATATACACAAAATTTGCTATAGGAACCCGTCTTAATTATAAAACAAAACGTAAATCTTGTTTTTTTTTTATATAGTGATTATGATTAGAGTTTAATCCAAAAGAATTTTATTTCTAAAGTTTTGAAGTTATTAAAATATTATTCTTTTAATTATAAAAAACAAAAAGTCATGATATTTTTAAAGGTAATCACGAAACTAACCCTCTTTACCTATCCTAAGAGTTAAAAAAAAAAACAGAATTAAAAGCAGGAAACCCCGCCGTCGGTGATGTAGCACCGAGGGACAACAACACAACCACGAGACGGCAGCAGCAACAACTGCAAAGGGCGGAAAGGACGAGCGGGGCAGGGATGGGGTATTGCCTAGAGATTGGACTGAGGAAGGGAGGATATGCGGAGCGCGGCTGCTGCAGCCAGAGAGCGCCAGCTGAGGGTTGCAATATCCTGCTGCTGCTGCTGCTGCCGGCGTTGCTGCCTGTGCCTGTGTCGTGGGCCTCAGCCTGTATCCTGTTGCCCTCCCGCTTCAGCTGCCGCAACTCAAACAGCTGCAACAATTTTTTTGTCGATTGGGATTGTTGTCTTTAATTTCCTTTGGCGCGGCACATCCCCTAATGCCACTGCTATCTCCGGTTCCTGGCGCAGTTCGGGGTTGTTGGAGTTGCCAGTTGGCCTCCGCCGCAGCCGGGGTGCATCGCGCAGCTCAGTCGTGGCGATCGCCAGGTGAACGAAGGTTGTGTCGCGCAGAGCCGAGTCCGCTATCGAGACCAGGATTGTATACCATATAAAAGCTAGAAGATTTGTAAATTTAAAGAGAGGATCATGTCGGGAAAACTGATCATGAAACGCAAGCGAGCAAGTCAGGAGGAGCAACTGCAGCATCAGCAGCAGCAACAGCAACAGCAACAGCCACAACAACAGCAGCAACAGAACGAGGAACCAGCTCCAGAGAAACGCCATCGTCCTCTAACTCCACCGGCAGAGGATCCCACAGAGGATCAGCCATCCCGGCCAGATTCTGCTAACCGCATCCTCCTCGAAGCCCTGCAAAAGATAATGGAACTTCAATCCGAACTGGATGCCTTTGAGCAGGATCTAGACGAAAGAGACGCAGCGGCGGCTGGACGCGGGGATTCCGACACTGATACAGATACCGATCCCGAGGACGCCGAGGTTGCTGCCCAATTTGCGCCAGCAGCAGCCACTCCTGCCCAGCGAAGTCAGGCGGAAGCCCTGGGCTTCGCCATGTGCGCCCGGGAAACGCTGCTTTTCCTGCAGAGCGAAGGTGTGCCCACAGAGTCGCCGCTGTACCAGACGCTCCTCGGCAAGTTGGTGGGTCAGAGCGATGGACTGCTCAATGCCTGATATAACCAGGAGGAGGAGAAGGGCAGAATTCTAGTCACTTTGCTGAGATCTCATTGCAAGTAAAACGAGGGAGAGAAAGAGATATATGAAGGAGGAGGGATGATAATTACTTCATTTGGGGGCTGGAAGTGGAATGTATATCATCCCGGCGTTATAAATATACGTAATCCTAAGCTTTTTACTCTAGTCAATTATTGTGAAGCAATATAAAAATCCTAAGATACAACGAAACAAATAAAAAATGATAATTAAATACAAGCAAATGTCTCTGTTATTAGTTTAAACGGGAAAGGAATCAATGTTGGGAAGCCGTAGGTTCTATACACTTACAGCCATCGTTTCCTGTAAGATATCACTATCCGCAGTTGATTAAATTAAATATTTGTTACAAAATAACAGAGTAATCCTCGTTTTTCTATTTTTTGTGCACGCTTTTACGTTTTTTAATCATTTTTATGGTATCTACAATATATATTGTGATCCAATTTTGATAAAAATATAAGCTATACCTTTTGTAGAATCTGTATAGATCGGCTATCGACGTTGACAGAGAATAGATCACATTCATAGGGTGGAAAATGTCAAAACCTTCAGCTAAAGTATATAAAAGGGGTGGTTTTCCCTTCGAAATTTGATTTTCAATACATTTTAAATATATTTATTTATTTATTCATTTGTTTATTACTTGTGTTATTTAATTTTACATATAGTAATTAATGAGAATAACTCAATCGTCGTATATTATTAATTCTTTTAATTCATTTCTTGTAGGTATGTATATAATATAAGTGTATATATATTCTTATTGTTGTTAGGGCGGGGGCTTTGTTGTTGTTGTTTCGGTTATTTCATTAACTTGTTACCATAATTTATATATATTTTTTGGGGGGCCTTGAGAGCGCCCCTAAAGTAGCATTTTGTTGTTATATATTATTTTTGTTTATTAGTTATTTATTCTGTATAATTTGTAACAACAATAATTATTTGTAATAAATGGTTGTAATTCCCTCTCTTTTTTTTCGTTTTGAATTATTTGTATTTTATATGATATTCCTTTAAAAACTAGATTTTAATTGTTTTCAACAATTTAACGTTTCACATTGGTTGTAAGTAAATGTTTCATTTTGTTTGGACAAGATATCGTTTATTCTTAATGCGAAATAGTGTTTATTTCGCTGCGTTTTAGTTGTTAAGATTCGATCATCAAATAAGGTTAAATATCAATAAGGAAATAAATGATAATCAATATAATATCTATAAATTGGCATTTCAATTGGTTATTACAGGATCTTCGCTCCCTACATACATTTGGCACTCTTCTTGGTTCTACTTAAGCTCTACAGAGGAGAAATTTCCCTTTTAGCTTATTTTAAAAATTAACTGGTATTTATGTTAATTAATTAATCAAACAGGAAACGTAAAACTTGAAGCTTGAGCTTGGCAACTGTCGATTACAAGGTTATATGGATTCTCTTTAAATTTCTGTTAGTTATATTATCCTGGATTAAATGGGGTTAAGTACATAGAATTATTTGGTAATTTACTTTAATTTTTAGTTCGAGTTACGCTTTTGCATTAAGTTGTTTAACTTTGTAAGTAAATCGTGTATTTTGGCTGTTATCTTTTAAGTATTTTCGTTAATCTGTTATTGTTTTCGTATCTGGTGTTGCTTCTTGTTTTATTTTTTATTTTATAAAGTAATCATTTGCAGCACTGTCCCAATTATGGGACATTGATTCACAATAAACTTTGTATATATTTTGTATTTCTATGTTTAGTTATATTCTTTGTAGATATATTTATGCTGAATGCTCGATTATTCGATTTAATTTTTAAGGTATTTTAATGTTTATTCTGTTCGTGTCTCCGTTTAATTATGTAAATATTAGAATTTGTAAGTGTATATATATATTCTTTATCTGTATCGTTAGTTTTGTTGCCAAATATATGCATATATAAATAAAATTATGGTTTAAATGTGCCCTCTGTATTAATTATTAGTATTATTATTTGTATTATTACTTTTATATTCTATTAAGTTAATTAATCTCATAGATTTTGTCTGCTGCTGCTCCTGCTGTCCCTATACATATGTATATAGCTTTTTCTTGCTTTATCAGTTGGTTTGCTCGCCTCTTTCTCTCTCTCTCTCTCTCTGGGATCCAATCCCAAAGCCCACTAATCGTTCAGGCTCTTATTTGAATATATCTTAAAGATGTCTTGTAAATAGAGAGTAAAAAACCGGACACAGTTCGAGTGTGCCTGTGTGTGTATGGTGTGGTGTGTATGTTTTAATAGCCAACGCCAAAGTAAGGTTTCGACTTGTCTATTTTCCAGCCTCATCGCACGCAAAAATATATGTATAAATATATCTGTTATGTTCTGTATAGTATGTATATATCGTAAAGTTCATTTTGTCCATTTGTAAATACTCCTCCTCCTTGCTCCTACGCCTCCTCTAATCTTATGAATCGAGTGTACAAAGTGATGTTGAGATGTTGTGGTTCTTGGACTCAGAAAAACTGCACTGGCAAGAACGGAAATGTGCCAATGTGTAGCGAAGAAGGATTGTTAGCAGGTCTGTAAGAGAATGTTAATTTGGATTTAGAGAGAAAGTTGTCTTTGGATGGTACTGGATGTCTGTGTCGATGCAAATCAATAATGGAGAGCTGAGATTTCTAAGCGGAGATTGATTACAAAGCAAGCAAATGGCGGATCTAGGGATGTATGCCAGAGATATATCGCCAAATTAAATATCTTTTATCATACGTAAGCTCAATTATTGATTTGCAAAGACCTGACTTGTTTTTGGTTGTGGTTAGTGGTATGTCTGTGCAAGGACCAAGGAGTTGAGTGGAGTTGCATGCTGATTTCAATACCTTACTAATAGCATATTGGGCACTGTAGCGGTTGTGGTGGTTGTTGTTGTTGTGTTGTTGTTGTTATAGTTTTTACTGCCTAATGGTGTGTTGTGATGATTGTTGTTCATGCTGTTGTTGTTGTTGTTGTTGTTGACACTCTTTGGCCCCTCCATGGGACTGAGTGAATGATGATGATACGCAGTTAGGAATGAGGCGTCATTCGTGTCACTTGAATTGGTGACTTTTTGAAAGTTATTGCTGCTGCAATTGCAATTATTATTGATAATGTTGCTGGGGTTATTGTTATTGCTGCTTATGCTGCTGTTGTTGCGGACTGATAGCTGCGGTGGGAGATTTGCTAGCGACCGTTGGTATTGTGGCTGTCAATAAAGATGATGCATTAGCATGAGGAATTTCGGAATTTCAGATTCCTTGTTGGCATAAGACTCACCTTGCCACTGCCGTTGAAGTAGTAGTTGTTGGGATTGATGCTCTTGCCAATGTGGCACTCACTTGGCCCCTGGTGGCTGGGCGTAAAACTGTTGTTGATGCTGCTATTGGTTTGGGATTTGATGGTCAGATTGTGGGTGGTGGCACGACCTCCGCTGGCACTGCTGCTGCTGCTTGGACCCAGCCAGTTTCACCTGTTAACATGGCTGCGATTGTGATTCGTACTGAGACCAGAGCCGCCAATGGCATTGTTATGGGAGCCACCGCCACCTCCGCCAGCGCCAGTGCCCAGGCCTCCGCCGCCGCCACCTGAAAGTATTCGTTACAATAAGTCCATAAATGTAGAGAGTTGCAGCCTTCTCACCTGAATAGCCCGGAGAATGCTGATAATAGTCCCGCCTTCCGTAATCCGGCTCGTAGTCCGAGCTGTCGTAATGTCCCCCTCGGCCACCGCCACCGCTAATGCCGCCCACACCGCCCAAAATGTTGGCTGGCGGCCCGTGGGGTACGTGGCCGTGATTGCCATAGGAGTAGCTATCGTACGATTGATGCGGATCATAGCCAATGCCGTCGTCATAGCCGCGTCTTTAAGGAAATCGAAATATTAGCAAGAAAGGCAGGTTCAGAAACTCCCACCAAACACTTACCCGTATGTCTCATCCATGGCAGTCCTTGCCTTTTCTAGAATAGACATCACCTTTTGCTTGGGAGCGAGCACAGTTTTGCTAAACGAAGGCTGCTGCTGTGAGCCCCTGAAAGAACAAATAGAAATTTAATAAATAACTTTATGAAAGATTTTTAAAACCACTCCATTACCTATAACTATGATGCACAGAATTTTTGACTCCTCCAATGGGATTTATAGAGCCACCCATGGCACTGTTAACGGCGCCGCCGCCGCCCTGCAGGTGAGAGTTCTTCTTGTAGCCGCCACTCTTGCCGGTGTCGTTGTCATTCAGGCTAGTACTGTCCATGAGCTCGCGCAGCTGCTCCTGCCGTATGATGTCGTTGCTGTCTGGGATCAGATACTTCCTCAGCTCGGCCATGGCGTAGGCAATTCTGGCATAGGCCTCGGCGGGCGGCGCTATAGTGGATATCTCCACATGCAGGTCGCTGTTGAGGTGCGCGTACTTGGGATCCTTGGAACTGCGTAGTTCCTCCTCCTTGACGCGATCGCGCATAGAGTTGCGGCCCAGGACGGTCATCTTGCAGAGCGTTTCCTCCTGCAGGCGGCGCAGAGAGTTGCCTTTCGGTCCCAGCAGCTTGCCCACAAAATTGAACTGGAAAAAGAACATTTTTACTTAAAATTTGAGAAGAATCAACAAAAAAAGGGATAATATTCACCTTGGGATGCTCCCTTATGGGCACCAGGACACGCTGTGAGATTCGCAGTGGCTTCTCTCGATAAATATCAGCATACTTTTGCTCCCGACTGGGAATCCTTCCTGTGGTCTGAACCTTTTCGATTTCTACAAGTCAAAGGGATTAGAATTCTTCAAGATATAAAGGATAACTTTACGAACCGCCCTCCAGCAGCTTCTCGGCAATGGGAAACTTCCGGTCCATGCGATTCCGCTCGGCCATGCAGTCGCGTATGTACTCGTTGGCCTTCTCGTTGATCTGCACGCTGGCACCGGAATCTGTGCCATGGTGACCGTGATCGTGGGCGGAGCTATCGCCATTGTGGGCCCCGCCGGGGGCACCACTAGAAGCGGTAGATTTGCGCGGTTTACCGCCAAACTCGTTGTCGTCGTCGTTGAAGGCGGAAAAGTCACCATTGCCATCGTACTTTTCGGTCATTGTTTTCCTTTTTTGCCCGTCAATCCGGAGCAACGATCTGCAAGCGGGGAAAATTTTAATTAAAAAGGGAAAAGTGGCTTAAAAAGTGTTCTTTTATTATATCCTGGATTATGGATAAACATATTTTTTGAAGGACTAAAATATGTATATATTTCGCATTCGTATGTACACATATTTATGTATGTAACTGCTATCCTAAAGAAGCATTATTTTAACTTTCTAATAAGACAAAATTTTTACTTTTTTTCCCTTTCCCTTTAATTAAATGCAGTTATTTATCGAAATCAATTAAGCAAAGCTTGGACAACGCTTTCACATACACACTCTCACAGGACACAAACACACAAAACAACCACCAAGCTAAAATTGAGGGAAATATCAAATTGTTGCCTTCAGGCAAATACAAACACAGAAAAAAAACAACGCTTATGGTAAACAGAACCGGTAAATACGATATTGTTCCTCTAAAATTCTTAAATAGCAACAATAACGCGCTGTTTTAGCATTTTCCGCCTGCTCTGTGTGTGTCCAACTGGTGCCCGCGCTCCCCCGCTTCACACCCCCTCGGATCATACTGCACTTTCACTTTTCAGTGGGACGCAGTTTTCCTCATATTTTTTTTCTGTATTTGCTCGAATTGCATCGAACGCTTTCTGTGGCTTCTGCCGTTTTGCGAATTTTGCTGTTTTTCGCACGCAAGATAGCTGTGCCTGAGCTTTCACTAAACAGGCCACGATAATTACCACTGTTAATTGGCCTTTTCGATTATTGCTTTCAATTTAAAATGTTGCGAAAAAACTGCAATTCGCGAAAAAAAACAATACCCAACAATGTGACCGGGACACGGAAGCTCCAGAAAGTATATCGCGGGAAAATACCAAACTCTGGCGGGTGCTGGTACAGTGAACTCTCGAAAAAGAAAAAATTTTAAATCTCATGATTAGTTTTAAGAAAAATTATTAAATTTTAAACGCAATATGCCTATTTGGTAACTTAATAATGATCATATCCCAATTAAAACTTCTCAGATGGCCGACTTTGGCCATTATTCCATAAAATCCAATTAGATTGTTTAGTTTGAATATATCCAATGAGAAGAATATGTATATCGATAGGTTTTTGGTTTTAAATCAGTATTTTGGTATATTTAATACATTAAAAACCAAAAATACAACTGACAAGACGCTCAGTAGCAACTTTGTTGTGATTTTAGGTAAAAAATTAATTAAATTCGTTAAAAACAAAGGCATAAAAGCTTAAAAATATTGCACAAACTGCACCTTGGCCTTGTGAACTTTAACTAAATCCTCTTATAAATGTTGGAAAGGCTTAGGAAAATGTGAAAAAGAAATCAGACAAAGAATAAAACTAATCCGAAGTTTAGTTTCCACTTTATAGTTTTTCCATGCCGTAACGGCCAATTTCCCAAAAAATGTCCGCCGCCCAGAGCCCCAACTCCTGTGTGGAGACGCCCAAGGCGCCCGAATGGCTATCGAAGCTGGAGAGCCGACGCGAGCAGCTGAAGCGCTCCAAGCTGGGCCACGAGTCCGGAGCCGGTGCTCCCTGCTTGGAGTGCCAGGACAAGTGCCCCGGCCTCGACCTGCACTTCTGGCGCAAGGTGTGTCGCAACTGCAAGTGCCGGAAGAACCAGCATGCGTGCCCGGAGGACGATGACGCCACCGGTTGGGCACAGTTTGAGATTCTGGGCCAGATAAGAGCAAAACCAGCTTGTAAGTAATTTATTTATCTGAAGTACTTTGTAGATATCTCTCTAATCAAAGATATATTCTTGCAGTCATCAAAATCAAGGCGCTGGCCAACCAGCCAGTCCAATTGGAGTGGGTGCCGCCGAATGCCGCTCCCGATGTGGTCACCGACTACATGGAGATGCTGGGCACTGCCCAGATACCAGTGGCTGGCAGCGATGCAGCCATTAAGCGGAAACAGCAGCTGGAGTTGCAGGTTCCGCCGCACGATCTGGACGCTGCTCTGTGCGATGGACTGACGGAAACAGAGGCCCGCCAGCTGCAGCAGTATGTGCAGCGACTGAGGGAGCAGTGCGTCGGCCAGGGCGTGGTAGTGCGTCTGGGCAATCGTCTCAATCATGCTCAGGTTGAGCATGTGGCTCCAGTTGCTGTTATAGCGCCCCAGGAAGCGGCAAAGTCCTGGAACTGTCTTGGTCTTTCGCCCGTAGCTGATGCCACTCTGAACGAACTGTTGGCCAATCCCAAAGTGGCGCAGGCCTTGACCAGCCCGGCCAGTGCTCAGCCCAGGCTGCTGGTGGCCTTCTCCGAGCCCCTGTCCGAATCCACAGCTCAGTTCGAGGAGAATGGCGGAGCTCTGCGTGCACATACCAGAGAGAAGCTGCTGGGAATCAGCAAACCGGCGTTGCAAAGCCTCGTAAGCCATGGTGTGATCTATGACAAGGTGCTGGGAGTGCTGCAGGTAAGCTGGTTTATATATTAAATAAGAAATTATATATAAAAACTTTTTATTTATAGGAAAAGAACCATAACATCTCGCGGGATCCCAAGTTGGGACCCATTGCCGAGTTCCGCAAGGAGTATGTCAACAATCCACAGTTCCGGGCAGATATCAACACCATCTGCCCCCCGCCGCAGCAGCAGCAAAAGACGCCCATGAAATCCTCACCGGGCACGCCCTTTAACTCACCGCTGCCGTTGAAGAACCCCGTGCAGGCCAGATTTGGAGCCCAGATGCGCCAGGACACGCCCATGCGGCGAGTTAAGTTCGGCGGCGTCTCCACCGTTGTCTACGACTGCGGGCTACCCGCCAATACGGACTACGAACGGGATCCGGTCTTTGCACAGATTCTCCAGGCAGAACCGCTGAAGCAGGCGCTGCAAGAGGCGCGATCCGGGCGTGCTCCTTCTGCGGTGGTTATTTCCAACATTCCGGCTGCTGTGGCGAGTCTCGCGGAACTCAAAGGTCTGGCTCCGGCCACCAAGGCCCAACTACAGTCCGTGGGACTGGACAGAAACATGCTACAATCGGCCGTGTCCAATGCTCCTTACTACGATCGGCTCTTCCGTTCGCTGCTGGACAAGGGCATCGCTCACGACCAATGCCAATTGCTGCAGCCGCTGAAGCAAGTGCACGACTGGCTGCTGGACGACAATCAACTGCTGGAGGATATCGACAAGGTCTTTGCTGATATGGCCAATGGAAGTCGGGATATTTCCTACCCAAAACCCAGTCTCGGCGAGTTGCCTACGTCCCAGAGCAGCGACTCTGGCTTCCACTCAAAACCCTCGACGCCAGGCTATACCAGCGAAGACCTGAGTGCCAATCAGGGTAGATTCGCCAGCATTCCCGGCATTGAAGACATGAACATGTATCCAGGTTGTTACGGCATGCCAGAGCAGTTCCAGCAGCTGCGTTTGCAGGGAGAGGAAGCTGCCGCTGCGGGCAAAGGTGAGTTGGGGATGATGACATCTCTAGTTAATTTGCAATATTTGTTTGTGTATCGTGTGGATTTTGACACCTTCGCCAGCCAGAATTGCATCATCAACACTTTAAATCACATCTATTTTTTGCAGATCCCCAACCCATCATCTTGTGCCGCGACTGTAACGAACCCATTGCCTATGGCGAGGTGGCCGTCAAAGCGGATCGTGCCGGCAAGGAGATTGCATGGCATCCCGGTTGCTTCAAGTGCCAGACATGCCGTGAGCTGCTGGCTGACTTGGTTTACTTCTTCCACCAGGGACAGGTCTACTGTGGACGCGATTTGGCCATCAAGCTAAAGATTCCACGTTGCCGCGCCTGCGATGAGCTCATTTTTACCAAGGAATACACCGCCGCAGAGGGTGCCACCTTCCACATCAAGCACTTTTGCTGCTATCAGTGCGATGAGCCGCTGGCCGGACAGCAGTACGTTCCCGACGAGAACTCCAATATGCCGCTGTGCCTGCAGTGTTACGATCGCTTCTTCGCCGTCGCCTGCCAGCGCTGTCGCTTGGCTATTGGGCCAGCAGATCAAGGCGTGGCCTGGGGCGAGATTCACTGGCATGGACAGTGCTTCGTTTGCGCAGGCGTCGAGTGCTCCAAGTCGCTGATCGGTGGAAGATTCTGTGTGAAGCAGGACATGCCCTTTTGCAGTCCCACCTGCGTGCGCAGCGTAATTTCATAAGGGAATGGATAAACCCTGACTACAGTATTTCCCCCAGTATATAACTGCACAAAGGATCAAAGACATTAAACGCACAATCATTGGATTTTTTATGATGACAAACAATATTAGTAACCAGAGCTAGTGATTTATGAATGCCACAGACTCAAAGTGCCTAGAATATAGACTTGCATTTAATAGAAAGCCTTTTTTGCTAATTTTATGTTAACAATCAAATTAAAAAGGCAGGTTTCTCTTTAAAGAAATAGTAAAAGGGAACTCCAAAACTAGAGCTCGCTTTTTATACGGATTTTATAAGCTAAAATCGTAGAAAGTAATAAGAAAAGTTAAGATCGTGATAGAAAGAACAGTCCACGAGCTCTAATTTTAGGATATCCTTCGAATTAAATTTGATTTGATAACTAAAGAGCAAAGAAGGCTAAAATATTTACACAATTCCATACCGCTTTTGCCGTGCCAATAGACCATACATATAAATATTTTATATACAAAGTATACAAATAGATATTTACACTGCAAAAAAGATTATCAAGTATTATATATTTATACCATATACTACAGGAAAACCCATTTTTATAACGCACATGTACGTTTTTAATAAAGTATTTTACTCGAAACCAAGAAAACAGAGGGGTTTTTCGTATTCTTTACGTATCTGCTGGTAGTTTTTATTGGTAATTGCATTTCTCGATTTATTAATTAATCATAATAATTCCATTTGTTGTTGATTTCTCTTGTCCTTGTTTGTATATGTTGTATATGCATGGTATAAAGATGATGTTGCAGAAGCGAAAACAAGGGGAAATCACATTCAATCGCATATAACACGTGAGAGGAGACAGATAGAGAGAGAGAGAGATACGTTGTGAGTTTGTATATTATTATTATAGTTTGCATTTTATTTCAAGGATACTTTCATAGTGGCTCCAGTATTCTACAGATTAGAGTTGCGCTCGCACTCGCCAAGTGCCTGGCATTTGTTCAGTTCAATTGTATTGCTAAGTATTGGGTGCGTACGTATAAACCATAGTATGGCGAACTATCTATCATCAAGTTGTCTGTGGTTCAGAGTCGTATAGGTAGTCTGTGTCTCCCTCTTAGCTGCCTAGGAAACTTGCGTTCGAGTTGGGGATCGGAGGATTCGGATTTGCTTGGGGTTCGGGGTTTTGTGGGTTCGAAGGAGTGTCGAGTGTTTATTCAGCATGATTTCATCGTTCTCTACGTCTCTACTATACGCTCTTCAGTTAGTTGCATTTGCATTTGCTTTTGCTTTTGTTTTGTTTCGTTTTATTTTTTGATCTTACATTTTAACACTAAGTTGCCTTTGCTCTTCTTCCTTCCTCCTGCTTGTTATTGGTTTCTTCTCTCGTTAAATATGTATTAATTACATTGATAATTATTTAATCATAATTTCCGTTTCTGTTATTTCGTAAACAATTTTACATGATAGGATTTTCTCTCGTTCCTCCTTTGAGTGTGTGTCTGCGTAAGGATTCTCGTTCTCAGTAATTTGCTACAACAAAAACTATGCCTTAAAATAATACTTTAGTTTTAGTTACAGTGTGTTCTTTCATTTTTTGTTTATATATCCTTCTTCTCTGCTCGCTAACTTGGCATTTATCAATTTTGTTCTGTTTCTGTCTATCGCTAAAAAACAATCAACAAAAGGGGAGAGTTGGGGACTCAAATTAATTGGTTTGTAACTAATATATTTGTATATAAATGTACTTAATAGCGGGGGGAGTGGGGGATAAAGGAAAACGACAACTTAAACTAAGGCTTAATAATTAAAGGGGGCTTTAAGGGGGTGTGGGGAATAGAGTTAGGGGTGGGTGGGGGAAAAAACACTAATTACAAAGCGATATGGCCACACGATGTGTGTATCGTGTTGCTGTTTCTATTTTCTCTTTTGTAAATTTGTTAAATAACTAAAAAACTTGATTTAACTTATAACCCAGGTCAGTCCATCCGTCCCTCCGTCCGTCTCTGTCTGTCTTTCTTGCCTTCAGTCCCGAGTCTAAGGTCCAAAAGTCCTGTCCGCATCGCTACGCCGTTGCCGTTGCCGTTGCGCGCACATCTTAAAGCTATACACAAAAAGTTAAGTTAAATTGTATATAAAGATTTGCTTCCATCGTTTTCGGGTCTTCTCCAGCGGCGGAGACTGGCTCCTGAGGTTCTCCTCGGACGCAGTCTCGCCTCCATTGCCTGGCGTGACCCGAACCGCTTGCTGCTCCCTCCGTACGCCGCTGCCGCTGCTGCTGCTGCTGCTGCCGCCGCTGTCAACAATTCGTGTAGACGCCCTGCGTGTAGTAGAGCTCCGTGATCCGTTCCGGCAGCGTGCTGTACAGGTTGGTAATCAGGTCAAGCGGCAGGCGGGACCACGCCTCCTTGATGCGGAATATCAAGTCGTCCTTGCGCGAGAACTTCCTGCCGCCATCGAACACCTCGCGGATAAGCCAGCCCCACACGTTCTCCATGATATTCAGATCGTGCGCAATGGTTGGCCACTTTTGTGTCTTTAAACCCTCGGCATTCAGCAGATCCTGGGCGGTGGGCAGGGCGTGCGACATCCAGTTGTGATCCTGCAGGACAAACTCCGTGCTGCCGCCCAGTTTCGTGACAATATTCGGTCGCTCCCTCATGATTGCCTCGATGCACGACTCCGGTCGCTGCTTGGCGGACGACACCTCTAGGTGCACGGCTCCGCCCACGCAGACCATCAGGTAGATGTACACAGAATTGCCGCGCGGCCGTTGCGACAGCGTGCGCTCGTAGTTGCGCAAATCGTGGAAATAATAGGAGAAACCATCCGGTCCGTCCAAATTGAACCGACGCTCGTCATGGAACACCACCCGCCGCCAGTGCTCCTCGCTCCACACGATGTACGTGTTGGCGAAGTTGAGGCGCTCCGTTTGATTGTACTGCGACAGCACTGGCTCCGTCTTTAGCTTCTTGGCACAGTTCGCTGAGCTGCTGGCGCTGGAGGAAGAGCTGCTGGACGAGGAGCTCGACGACGCAGATGATGAAGACGATGAGGACGAGGAGGCGGAGGAGCTCGGTGCATTAGAGGCTGCTGAGGCGCGTAACAACGCATTGGCGGCCGCTGCAATATTGCTGCTGCTGGGAGCACCAACGGCCGCTACCCGGGACACAATGGTGGGCGAGACGCTGGATCCGTTCGACTGCTGGGTGGGTGCATGGCTGGAGGCAGTGCCGCCCGTACTCGAGCTGGCCGCCGAGAAGTTCGAGTTCTGGTTGAGGGCGTGCACGGGCAGGTGCGACTGTGGCTGCTGACTCTTGAGAGGCTGCGGCTGGGGAGGTGGCGCCTGCTGCTGCTGCTGCTGCGGTTGCTGCTGATAGTACGGATGGTGGTGATGGTAGCTAATGTGTTGCTGGTGCTGGTGGATCGTGGGCTGCTTGAGCTGTAGCTGCTTCAGCTGCGTCTGCGACTGGGCCAGCAACTGTTGCTGATGCTGCTGGTGGTGTTGTTGCTGCTGCTGCTGTGGGTGCTGCTGCTGTGGAATGGGCATCTGCTGAATGCCCGGATGCTTCAGGTAGTAGTGCAGGGCCATGAGGTTATTGGCACTGCTGGCTGTGCTGGTGGGTACGGGCACGGAGACAGGCACTACACCGGGATTAACAGCAATGCCATTGCCTACACCACCCTGGAGCAGCTGGACTGTGGTTCCAGCTCCTACGGGCGGACCATGTACGGCTGCTGCCGCCGCTGCTGCTGCTCCAATGGCACCCGCACTGGCGGCCAGCTGGGCCGCCGATTTGGGGTCATAGATGAACTTGTTGAAGTTCTGCAGGTCGTCTGGACTGAGCACTAGCGTTTTCATTTGGAGTGGCTGTGAGTGAGTGAGTGCGGCTCTAAAGTCTGAGGTCTAAGTGTGGTTTCCGTTTCAGCTGCTTGCCGCTGGCTCAGCTGCTGCTCATGGATTTTCGGGGTTTGGAACCCTTCAAGTTGCTGCTGCTGCTGGTTAGCTGTTGGGTTGGGCTAAATGCAAGTCCGGGTTTCGGGTCTCTCTCTCTCTCTCTCTCTCTCTGTTACGAAGCCAACACGCTCACGCACTTTCGGCTGGCTGGCTGACTCGATTTCCAAATTCGTTGCGCGTTCGACTTGGCAACCTGTTCCTCTCCTTCTTTACCTTTCGTTTCTCTGCGCCGCCGCGTCACCGTGCTGCCTGCCTGCTCTCTCGCTTATCAAAGGGCTGGCCGATCGCCTCGGCTCTCCGACTTCTTCTGATTGCAAAACTCTCGGCGCTCGTAAAAAGATGTCGGTTTACTTTCCCACCGTCGTCGGGCACGTACAACAAACAAGCGAGCGTGGTGTGTATGCTGGCCTGAGCTGAGCTGACTGTGTGTTAGTGTGTGTGCTGGAGCACTTCCAGTATGTTATCCTCTTTTGTTGAAGTGGTTTTTCTTGTCGCTGGTGGTGCAGTTGCTCCGCTGGCGTGCAAATGTTTCCTTGTTTCTTTATTCTGTCGCTCTCTGTGGCTGTGCGGCTGTGTGGCTCTTAGGTATTCCGCTGTCGTCGACGTCGATTTACCTGGAATAAAATAAAAAGCAGGTATGTGAGAAAAGAGTCTTGTTTCACACTTTGCATTGTGTGTGCCTGTATCTCAACAGAGTTTATATATATATATATATAAATATATATAATGCAGCAGCATGTATTCAATATTTTTCGGCTGGTGAAATCAACACACAAAACACAACAAGAGCCACAGACGTCGACGTCCGTTTCTGAACAGATGTTCCGAGTTGATGCTCGGATTTCAGGTCCCTGAAAGGGTCTCCTCTTCAAGTGTATATTCCCTAAAACCGAAATGGGAGCACACGCACACCTCCTATTGAGAGTGTGTGTGTGTGAATATTTTTGGAAATTTGCAGCATTTGCAATTTTTGCAAGCCTGTTCACCTTTTGTTTTTCTCTTTTCCTTCTCTTTTTCCTTTCTTTTCTTATTTTTTGAAGGAAACAAGTGGTTGGGCTTGGGGGTGGGGAATGTCAGAAGTGCACTGGCACAAAAGATGGCCAAAGAGATTTATATGAAAGACGGCAGGTGTTGCGAATCCTGCAGAGAATTGTTTTGCGATTGGCAGGCCAAAAATAGGAACCCAGCATATGGTTTTGTTTTTCTTTTCGAAGCGAACTCAGCGATAAGGCTGCGGCGGCCCCATCCCACAGGGAGATTACCCAGCGCTAGTATATGGGAATGGAATGAAATGGTTATTGTTACGGGTGCGGGCAATACGTGTATGTATTTGGCGTTATCATCTGACTCTGGCTATGACGACTTTTATTCTGATTCTGATTTCAATTCCAATTCCGCCGGCACGCACATGGCTCCCCACCATTCATAATCCCCCCACACACACACACACTGCGCTGTAGGTACCTATAATATATCTATATATCTATATCTAATCGCCGCAAATGAATTTCAGCCTGGCGACTTTAATACGCATGTTTTTCCCACCGCTCTCGCCCTTTGCCGTCGCCCTGGCCTGGCCTGTAATGAAATTAAAACTAAATTCAGCTCGCCACGGGGATGAAAATCGAGTTTTTCGATTCGACTAAGGGAAGAAAGCTGCTGCTGCTGCTGCTGCTGCTGCTGCTGTCGCTGCTGCTGCTGCAAACGTATGTATGTATCTCTGTGCATGTGCGGGGTTGCTGTCGTCGAGGAGGGACGCAGGATGTGAATGCTGCTGTGGCTGTGTCAACCGAAGGGCTACTGTGTGTGAGTGTGTGCGATTGCTGCTGCATCAAACTCGGTCGCTCTCCGATCGAAACTGCTGCAGCTGTGTGAGGTGCCTGGAAACTGCTCCCTGCCTGCCTCAGTTGGGGCAAAAGTTTCTCCGGTCGCAAGCCTGGTCAGCGGGTCGAAAGTTCAACGGGGAAGACCTTCGAACTAATACAGCTTTATTTTTTGTTTTTGCCAAGTAGAAACCCATAAGGAATGAATCAGCAAATTGAAGTATTGTGAAATACAAAGAGAAATTATGATCTCAAGAAGCAGCAGTAATTTTTATAGTAGAAACCTTTTGCCTCTAAAGTACTGCTCAAAAAACGTATTACTTATTCTCTTAGCTTTCTATTATAATATTGTAAAACCTAACATTAAAATAAGACTCAAAACAGGTAAAAAGATCGATTAAATTATCACAAAATCAATACAGTTTCTCTATAACCGGTTAAACCCTAACATTCGCTTTAAATTAAATAAAAACAATTGTTTTTCGATATATACAAATATTTACTGTATTATAAGAAGCTGAAACTGAATTGTTTGGGGAATAAAATAAATACATTTTACAAAATAAGGTGTTTTACCCATAAAATAAATAAACTCTCCATAAAGTGGCTAGAAAGAATCACAAGTAGTATGTTTAGACACCCATTGAAGGATATTTGAGACCTTTTAGCGCTATTAAAGTAAAAAGCTGGCAATAAAGTCATTAAACCCAAACATATGGCCGTTGTTTTAACATCAACTAATTATTTACTAGAAAAGAAAAAGAGAAATGATTACTTTTGTGACTGAAAATGGGAAAGTTCAGTAAAACACTCAATAAGGTGGCTAGAAAGAATCACAAATAGTATGTTTAGACACCCATTGAAGGATATTTGAGACTTTTAGCGCTATTAAAGCGAAAAGCTGGCAAATTGAAACCTGAAGCCATGATTTGGTCAACTGTTTTGTTTAATTATCATTGTTTTAATGGAACGGCAGACAGCTTTCTACGTAGAACACGACAACTGCTGTGATTCTGGCTTCAATCGATGGCACAGCATTTTCCACACACATTTTCCGATCCGATTAGATTATTTCACATTCTTCTGCGCAATTACTGGGGGGAAGTGGCTACTGGGAAGTGGAGTTCACTCGGAGTTGGAGTCGCCGAGAGATAGCATTCCCATTCGCAGTCGCCCGGCACTGATTGATAGTTGGGCTGCTGCTGCTCTGCGAATTCTCAGTTCACGTGATAAGATAAGGCGATACTGTGAAGCTAGCAAACGCTGCGAGAACCATTGTTTTGCGCTGCGTGAACTTTGGCCTTGTGTGCGGCCAAAAAAAAAAGAGACAATAAGACAGAAACAAAACAAGAAACTGGTTGTACTTGAGGGGGAAACTACAGCCAGAGAAGCAGCAAGCTCTTTTCGATTTTTCGATTTTCGATGCTGGTTGCCAGCGGTTCGAAGCCCTTGGAATGCTGCTGGCAGGCCTAAAAAAGCAGCGTTTTTTCCAACGCTTTTCGCTCGGGTTTTGTAAGGGGGTTTTCAGCTGTGCGTTTGTGTCTGTGCTACACACAATCTAATCAAATGCCCTTGATAAGTCTCTGAACTCCGGGATCTTTTAAAACTGCTGCTGCTGCTGACTAATCAAATTTTAAGCAATTGAGTCATTTTCAGGGAAATGTTCGTATACACGTTCGTTCAAAATCACTGTTTTTTACTTTTTAGCGTCTCTTTTGTTTTGTGATTCACTTTAACGAGGAATTTTCCGTGATTTTTAACGATTTCACTAGTTTTCATTGGCACATTTTGTCCTGTTTTGTAACGCGTCGACACTGTTTTTATGGCCGCGACTGTGACACCCTGCGTGAGTTGTTTTTGTTCGTTTTACGCTTTGCGGGGGGATGCTTCCCCCTCCTCCTCCACTCCCTCACCCGAGCCCCATTACGGTTTCACGTTATGGTTTTAACGTTGCAGTCGCCAGTTTCCCGTTACGTTGCACTCCCATACACACACAGAGCAACGGCGAGCAAGATGCATGTGGGGGAGACGATGCAGACGATAGAGGGGGGGAGTTGAGGGCGACATGAATATGGACATGTGTAAATATCCAAAAATATAAAACGAACCCAGCGACTGCTGAACCGACGTAATAAAATCCCTTACGCGCTGCAGGCAGCGGCGCTGGCAGCGCAGCCACATGCTTTTGCTTCTATATTGAGCCAGCCAGCCCTTATGTGTTCAACTCTCCGTTATGTACAACAACACAACCAGTCCGTCCCGCATACATACAAGCGGGCACTCACACTCACAGTCACAGCACTCTGTGCCGTCTCTATGTCCGAGTGTATGTATGTTTCGTGCGCGTCGTGTTTTTGTGATGCCATCGTCGATATTGAAAGTACATGTGTACATACATAAGTACGTCTGTACGTGCGTATGTTCATGTATATGCAGCTATATACCAAAGAACGTTGAACGAGAATCGCGTTGGAAATGAACTGAACTGAACAAAACGGAACACAGCACAGCAGAAATGAAATGAAATTGCCTGTGTTTGCGAACAACGGGACGAAAGATACGATCCGATACGAAGAGGTGCTTCTTTTTTTCAGTTAATTCTTTGCTTTGCACACACACTGTTTGGTGCCCAAATGTATGTATTGCCTATATACACCCGTCCCGTACCGTACGTACTGCCTCTGTGTGTGTGTGTATCGTTTTCATTTTCACGGAACAAATATGGCTGCAGCACACAAAAAGCACTGCTTGGCCCACACTTTTTTCACTTTTTCACGCTCTTGTGGCTCGTTTTGTCGTTTTTAAAGTACTGCTGACTGGCCGAATTGGGTTTCGTGGATTGGGATTCCGTTTGCGTTGCGTTTGTGCTTGCCTTTCGGCTGCTTTGGGTCTGCGAGTGCGTGATTACGCCATTTTCTTTGCTCGTTGCTTCGTTGCTTCGCACGCCCATCTTTCGAATTACCTTTGCGACTTTATTTCGATTCGTTTGATCTCTGCACTCTCGCTGCACTCGCGGTCGCTGCGAACGGAAGGGGCGCTGGTTCGATTGCCAATCAATTTATTGACTATTCACGGATCCACGGACTCGAGACGATTTTTTAAATGCAAGTACGCAAAACTCACGGGTTTTCACAACCTCGCTAGCGCTGGGAAAACTTCGATGGCACAGCCGATGTATCGATATACCGATTGTCGCAGCTCTGGGTAAAGCACGGAAAACAGAAACGTCTGGCAACGGCATGGTTGAGAGATCGATTTATGACATTTTTAACGAAAATAATAAAATTGCAAACTTTGTTTCTTTATATTTCTAAGAATACTATATATATATATGTGTGAGAGCATAAATTTCTACAACTTGATTTATTATAATCCGAAGAAGTGATAATCTATAATTATTATTCAGAATCGTTAAAGTTTGTTTTCAAAACCGCCTTTTCCGGGAATTTATGAAACTGAGAATTTGATGTCATCGTTTGATTTGTTGTTTCACCGACCACATATTATTGTCCTTAATTTTGCAGTTTTTTCCTTACTGTTTTAATTGGTTTTTATTATTTTTTATCTATGCTTTAAATCTTATTAAAATGAACATTTGTTTTATTTTGTTGTGTTATTTAATAAATAATTTATAACTTATATTTTTTCTAGCTTACAAGGAATTTCAATAAATAGTCTTAAAACAAGCCTAATTTAGCACTTCTGCTCTTCAATATTAGTTGGATTATCCTCTAAGCTAAAATCCGGATGCATAACTGTGATGTTCGACATTTGCCGCAGCTTCCGAAGGATGGTGTAGTAAGGGATGATTAATGTGATTACGATCAGCATGCAGCCACCGATTATCCACGTAATACTGACTCCATTTGGGTCCTGCAGCAGATTAAGGTTGAACTCCTGGGTCTGCACATCATTACCACTTTCCATGTGAAGCTCAAACTTGTGGCTTTCATTACTCTTCATTTTCTTCTTCAGAAGACCCTCAAAGATGCATTGGATTACACCTTTGTTGTGAAAGGGCTGCTGGCACCGCACTGTCTCCAAATTATCCAAGGTAAGGTCGTACTGGAGATCTGTCCGCAGAGACAACGGTCCCAACTGAGTAAAGCCGCACACCAACAGATGATTTAAGTGTTCCCAGCGACACATAAAGTCCTGCACATCCATTAGAGTCCTTCCGACGGTACTGGCTCCATTTTCTATAGTCATCAGTGTTAGCATCGCTATAAGATATAGCAGAAGTATTTTCCTCTCCATGATATTGAACAGTCAGTCTCCGACTAATCATACGGAATGAAATGCCTTGGATTAAATACAGAACAAATATTTAGCTGATAATTGTTATGTACTATTTTCGCATGAAATGGGAAGAGAGGTCTTGAACTTTTTTGCTACGAAACTCGAAAAGCCGTCTTTTTTTTGTTCTCTATGAAAAGGGGATCTTTTTAAAATAAATAATAAATGGGTTATATCTTTTAATATGATCTTTAATTTTTTTATTTACATATTTATATTCAGAATAATCAAATCATGAGTGGAGCGGTGCTGCAACATATGGATTTCCAATCAATGGTGGCTTTTCATTCGCTAAGAATTGAGTATACACAAGCACTTCCTCAGTAATGGAGGATGGAACGGGAACGGGATTTTTGCAGCTTCCGAAGTATCGTGCAGCATACGGTGATTAATATGATTATGAGTAACACGGAGGCCACGATGATCCACGTAATATTGGCTCCATTTTTTTCCTGCTCCAGAGTAAAGTTGAACTCCCGGGTCCGCACTTCATAACCACTTTTCAGGTGAAGCTCAAACTTGTGGCTTTTACTTCTCTCAAATTTGTTCTCCAGAAGATGCCCGAAGAAACATCGAATCTCACGTTTGTTGTCGGGCTGGCACCCCACTGTTTTTGAATTGTCCAAGGTAAGGTCGTACTGGAGATCTGTCCACAGAGACAACGGTCCCATCTGAGTAAAGCTGCATATCAACATATTAATGATCCGATTCCAGCGACACTCAAAGTCCTGCACATCCATTAACGTCATTTCTAAGTTACTGGCTCCATTCGCCATTGAAAGCAGCGTTAGCATCGCTATAAGGCCTAGCAGAAGCGTTTTCCTCTCCATGATCTTGAACATCCAGAATTCGACTAATCGAACTAAAGTGGAATGCCTTGGATTAAATACAAAACAAATATTTTGCTGATAATATAATATTTTCGAATGAAATGGGAGGAGAGGGGTCTTGAACTTTTTTGCTACGAAACATGAAAAACGAAGTCTTATTTTTCGTTCTCTATGAAAAGGGGATCTTTTTTTATAAACTATGAAGCAGAAATCTTTAAAGGTATTCCATAATTTTTTTTTTGTATTATTTTATTTTCAGAATAATCAAATCATGAAGGGAACGGTGGTGCTACATATGGATTTTCATCTAATGGGGTTTTTTTCGTAGCTATCAATTGGGTATACCCAACTAGTTCCAAAGAGTTTTCGATAATGGAGGATGGTGCAGGAAGAGCAAAATCATGATTATCCGACATTAATGAAGGCCTCCGATGGGGCGTAGGATTGCTGCTCCTAACAGTCTCTCCATATTTTGTTTGAGGAAGAAACTCTTCGGCTGCTTTTTCAATTGTAATTCCCATAGCCTTTGGTGAGAAATGTCCCTGGATTGGTACATCCTCATAGGGTTTCGTAAAACTGATTGTTCTCATTAATTTTGGCTGGAAATCTGGAAGGGAAACGTGAATATTTGCCATGTATCGCACTTTTTGTAAGACTGTCCAGCTAAGTATTATAAATGCGAACATAATGAGCATGGTACTTCCAATGGTAACTACCAAATACTTAGTTCTATTTTGTAAAATAGGTTTCGGAACACTCCACTTCATGCCGCCACTGATACCGTCTCTGTATGTAGCAACCAAGGCCGTGTGGTATCTCTCCAAAGACTTTTTAAAAGGGAGCATATTCTTCGATCTGTCCAGAGGCTGGGAATGAATTCTCCTGTTGTCGTCGCAGTCACTCGGGTTGGTACTGGAGACAAGACACCAGTATACAATGTAGCCGTTGAGCTGGCCCTTCTCTGACGGAGGACTCCAGGTGAGTTGATCGGTATTATAATCGTAGTACACATCCTGGGGCTGTCGAAGATGGGCATTGCTAAGAATAGGCACGTCCAGATAACTGCACTTAACCGAATTTCCTGCCAAGTTTTCCGCGCAAATAGTCACATTTGACGGATGCGTGGGGTCCCAATTACGAAAGATACCGAAGAGTTTAAGGACTATCGCAGCCTGTTTTCTGGAAATGGAAACAAAGTCGAATTAGCTCAAAGTCTTTACGTTTAAGAGAATAAAACTTACCCTTTGGCATCGATCATGGAGTTCCTAAGTTTTCTGGGTTGCCAATAGATGTGTAGCTCTGCTGTATCAGGGTAATGACAAAATCCATAGGTTAGGAGCTCCGGAGCAGTTGACCAGCCGAAGGCGTCTGTAAGCACCTTGCTTGGCTCGTAGTCCAAGTAGAAGTAGTTATTACAAAATGAATCGCCTTTCGTAAAAGTCCAAGACCCTTCTACCCGTTCTTTCCCTTTCATCTGTGCCAGAGATTGGTTAAACTCCCGAGTCTGTACTTCTTTAGCAGTTTCCAGTCTAAGCTTAAAAATGTGGTGTTCAATATTCACAAATTTCGTTTCTCGGAGGCCCTCATAGATGCAATGAATCTCAGTTTTTGTGTAAGACGACTGATCGCACCGTACTGTTTCCGAATTATCCAAAGTCAGCTGGGCTTGAATATTTTCCCAAGGAGTCTCCGGATCCCAACGACCAAATCCACACACTAACCGATCTTTACATGGTGCCCATTGACACAGGAAGTAATTCACAACAACTATATTTCCGTTTGCTAAAACCAGACTTGCTATTAGCGCCAGCAGCAGCGTTTTGCTCTTCATGATAATGACGGGCTGACTAATCCACTGATTAATGTACCAAACACAAATTTTACTGATAACAAAGCTTAACTTTTCTTTCAATAACAAAAATACCTTCTTTTTATAATTTTAAAAATTTAAAAATCAATTTTCGTAAATTTTTCAAATTTTTCAAATATTCAAATTCAAAATTGATAAAAATTGGATAAAATTTGTTAAAATTAATCGATTTTTATATCGATGAAGCTAAAAATTGGGAAATCAGCTGTTTATGGCCCAATATTATTGTGGTTTGTGCAACTTCCGACAGCTGGTCACTCTGATTGTCTTTTGATGACGACAAAAATTTGTTTTAAAGTTTCTTTAAAAATGCGCAAGCTCCCTGCTTCCAGAAATGCGGCATCGTGCTGTCCATCCTAGAGGTGTGCACGGGCCGGGCTTTTTTTCGTGGCCCGCGGGCTTACATGCCCGGAGCATGCCCGGGCCTTAAAATTAAGATTCGTGCGGGCTTCGTGCGGGCCCGGGCCTTTGCAAAACGGCCCGGCCCGTAAAAACCCGAAATAGGCCTTAAAACAATTTTGATTTGACCACGCTATTTTTTTTTATTCTCGAATTACAACCGCCATTTATCGTATTTTTTTGGAGAAATGCAAGGGAATTAAAATACCTTCCCAAATTAGCTAGAACCATTCTGGCGATTCCAGCCAGTTCATCTACGAGCGAAAGGCTTTTCTCCACATCGGGCCATGTATTAAATGAAAAACGCACTAGGCTGAAAAGCCAAAATTTAGAAAAAATTTTATTTTTAAATAAAAACATGAATTAGGTTTAATAAATATGAACTTAAATATTTGCATACATAAATAACATGTCTTTTAAATTTCGTAATATGTGTAAATAAGTTTCGTGCCGGGCCGGGCCGGGCCCGGGCCTTGATGAAAAAGTTTCGTGTTCGGCCAGGCCGGGCCTCTCAAAAAAGATTTTGTTTTCGTGCGGGCCCGGGCCCCAAACGACAGGCCCGCGCCCACCTCTAATCCATCCTGCTGCTCGTGCAGAGCAATGGCATCACGGGGGTGTGCTGTCACTACTTTTTTATTTTTTTTTTCCTTTATTAAAGCTGCATACTTTTATTTGGTTTCAAATCAGAAATTCCATAAGATGGATCGCATTTAATTAGTTCCTTTTTGTTGAATTTTTTATTATGCACTTTCACCTTGTGCAATACTAAGCTCCCTGCTTTTTCAGCGATATAATCGCACATATCACATTTAAGAGCGTTTTTCTTTTCTTGCTCTTCTTTTTGTCGCAGGGCAGATTTAAGTTCTCGAGCCCTTTTAATGTTATGCTTCTCCTTATAATGTCTCTTACGATCATAATTAGAAACATAATTTTTTTTCCTTATTAAAGCTGCATACTTTTATTAGGTTTTAAATCAGCAATTCCATATGTTGGATCGCATTTAATTAACTCTTTTTTGTCGAATTTTTTATTATGCACTTTCACTTTGTGCATCACAAGGCTTCCTGATTTTTGGGCGACATAAGTGCACATATCGCATTTAAGAGCGTTTTTTCCTCTTGCTCTTTTTGACGCACGGCAGATTTTAATTCTCGAGCCCTTTTAATTTTGTGTTTCTCCTTATAATGCTTTTTACGTTGATAATTCGAAACATAATTTTTATTGCAGAGCTCGCAATTAAAAATATGCATCGGCAATATAGCTTCTGCATTTTGCTGCAAAATGAAAATAAATAAATTTAAAACAAGAAAGGAAGTTAACTTCGGCTCGCCAAAGTTTAAATACCCTTGCAGATTGGAATTGAACTATGAAATTAAAAAGAAATAAGTCCTGAATGGCAAACTTCTGACTGAAACTATAATACCCTAGAAGGTACAGTACAACAAGAAGTTTGTTATTCTTACCTCGGTGGGCTCCTCGTCGGAAGGGTCATCCTCGGAAGGCTCCTCCTTGATGGGCTCCTTTTCGGTGGGCTCCTCCTCGGAAGGGTCATCCTCGGAAGGCTCCTCCTTTATGGGCTCCTTTTCAATGGGCTCCTCCTCGGAAGGCTCCCCTTTGGTGGGCTCCTACTCGGAAGGCTCCTCTTCGGTGGGATCCACCACCTCATCCACCTGCTGTGGAGAGGACCGCAAAAAGTTTGGCGCCACCGCTACCAACTATTTTGAAAAAAAAAAAACAAAATATGTAAGTTATACAAAATGTTAATATAAAACACATTTTAATCGACTGCACTGCTTTATCCCACCCCAAAAACACGTCCTTTTCCCAAGAAGACTCAATACAACTCCTTTCAAATCCAACAGCTGACAACGCAAAAAAAACTTGTACACAAAATTTAAACCAAAAAACTCTGTAACATTTCGTTAAATAAACAAATGCGAGCGGTAGGGCCATAACAGCTATAGCTCTTATCTTATCTTAAGTTAGCTTGTAGTTTTAACTATATTGTTAGCTTTATATAAATAAATAAATAAAAAAAACAATAATATACAAATAAAATAATATTTTTACTTACCTGCAAAAAAAGTTCTGAATCATCTGGATTATCATCCTCTTCCTCCGCCGCTGGCAGCCGACCGAACACCGGCGAAAACTGAGGGCGCTCCGGCGATGTAAACTATTTTAAATATATACAATATTAAACAAATATATATATATAATATAATATATACTTACGTTGGAAGAGCATCCACTGACCGGCGAAAGAACTGGCCGGGGGGAAACTACCCGCGCCGGCAATGACAACTATTTAAAAAATAAAAATATACATATAAACAAATATACATAAATATATATAATATAATATATACTTACGTTGGAAGAGCATCCACTGACCGGCGAAAGAACTGGCCGGGGGGAAACTACCCGCGCCGGCGATGACAACTATTTAAAAAATGAAATATATATGTAATATATAATTATAATATAAGTACATGTACTTACGTCCGACAAAGATCCAAGGACCGATGGCGACAAAACTGGCCTTGAATCGCTGCGGCGACGCTTCGCCAATGGCGACTTTGCCGAATTAGAATTTGATGGCTCATCCAGCTAATGTTAAAAATAGAGATTTAAAATATAAACTTAACTGAAATGATATGCAACTTACCGAGTTGATCATCGCCTTTAAAATGTCGTTGTAACCGTCTAAAACGGTTTTATAAAAATTAGTTTTATCCATGGCGATCGATCGGGCTTGGCTTGCTTTTAAAAAGTAAATAGCCGCTATTTTAGTGTTGACATAGCGTCCATTTTCTTTATCTTAATTATCATGATCAATGATGGCCGCTTATGGAGTGCTGAAAAATTTCCACAGTTTAGCTTTTTTGTAAATTCATAAAAACTAAAAATAAGCAATTTTCTTATTTTTAAAATGAAAAGAAAATGAAAAGTAACTAAATTTATAATTTTTCATATTATCATTTATTATAATCATTATATTTAAGTAAAAACAATAAATATGATTAACAAGTGTAGATTTTAGCTTTTTTCCCGTTTAGAGAATTCGAATTCAAATGCGTGTTGGCAATGCTTTCATTGCTTTTCATTATTGCGAAAAGAAGAAGAGAACATCACATCAAAATGGACTACAATTATCTTAACATACTAAGTGATTTGCCGATAGTGAATTACTATCCACTATCAAAAGCAGATGTTCTACAAAGAGCGGCAACCATCATCCAGCAATTGGAGCATCAGCATAGCGACGGAGTGGAGGCGCTCGAAGTCGGTCTGATTAACTTGCTAAATTTTGTTAATCCAGATCGGCTTCGGCGCCCATACTACATACACTTCGATGAAGTGTTCATGCCGGACGTAAGTACAGTTATTATTTAAATTTTCCTTATATGCATGTATTGTCTGTTCCGTCTGTCCGTTTCTATGCAGTTTTAATTTGAATTTTGTGTATTTGAAACTTTGTATTTGTAAGTATATACATATGTATACATATGTTTATGTGAATGCTGAAACATCTACAACATTATTGATTGTTGCTTAGCATGTATTAGCAACATTTCTTTATTTGGATGTTGCGCAACACGTTCTTAGCAGTTGGCAACATTTTATTTTATTCAGTTTTTCTCATTTTCAACAAAAATTTATCTTTGTCAGTTTTCAACATATTTTAATCATATTTTAGATTTGGACATGTATTATTATTGCAGAATTTCGGTTTTCATTTTATAAAAATCTGGCGACTATATCATATAGCTGCCATAGGAACGATCGGTAAAATTTTCGAAAACAAAAAAATATAACTTGATTTTCAACATATTTTCACTAAATTTGAGATACGGCCATTCAATGTTATCTTAGAATTTCGTTTTTATTTATTTATTTATTGTTGGAATGGGTGTTACATGTTTGCTTAATTACTTATAGGTTTTTACAAATAAATTAACAAGTTATTTACATAAATTATTTACAAATAACAGTTTTTTGTAAGTTGAGGAACGGAAAGAATATGTTTATATGAGATGCAAGAGGTTAGCTGATTTAAGGAAGTCTATGATTAGCTGGAGGTTTACAAAATTAGGGTTTCTGGGTTGATCTGTTGATACCATTGTGATGATTTTTGTAATATTTTTTCCTTGTTTTTTAAGGTATCGGTTTTAAATTTTTTGTTAATGTCTCCACGGTTTACGTTTGGTATGGTATGTAATGGAGCGATGGTCGCTTCCTTCGCTGCTGCATCGGCATTTTCGTTAATTCCGACGTAGCTGGGGACCCATAGGAGTTTAATTTTGTTTTTATGTTTTATCGAAAGGTCGCAGATGGCTGTGATATAAAAGATGGAATTGTTTATGTTTGCTAGTGGTAGAATTTCGTTTTTAATTACATATATTATTGTTTTTAGCTGACCACCAAAAAAGCCAAATGCGCCACTTTTGCCCTGTCGTCTCACGATGGAAACTATTTCCAAATTGTTTTTCTAGACTATGGGAATTCACAGACGGCCATAAGACTGAATGAGCTCCTTGAAAATGTTATTAACTTCTTAAAAAAATGCGAAGTCTACCGTTTTTGTTTAGCAATAATTGCGGACATGAATGTAATTAACTACAGACTTTACAGGCCAGACATAGCCTGTCTTTGGGACTACAAACATTGTTTGGATGTCCAAAAATACGGCCATTGTCTGGTCCTGCAACGTTTGTACCAGTATGTGTTTGAGGGATCTTCGTATCAAAGAATTTTCCAAAACGCATTGCTGGAAAACAGTAAAAACCCTTCACAAAGGTATGCTGCTGTCATTGCTACAGAAGTTGATAATATGTTCGAGGTGATCCATAAGTTTTATTCCGTTTTGCCTGAAGCCCATAGCTTTAGATTCACGTTTTGTAATAATGACCATCTGGAGAGGGCAGGGCGAAGATGGAAAATGGCTATGGAGGGATGGAAAAGGACGGTAATGGCGCTCGGGAGGTGGAATGGTACAGCCTTTGATGAAGCGACTGATACCTTCTATCCCAAACTTATAGCTGTATTAGCAACATTTGAGTTTATGGGTGAGTAATTATTAAATGACTTATCCCTTTAAATATTTAAGCTTTACTCTTTCCTCCAGATGAGACGTTCTCATGGTGAACTGCACCTAAGCAACGCGAGTTTTTGCTGCGGATGCAGCAGCAGCAGCAGCAGCAGAAACATCAGCAGCAGAAGTAGCAGCAGCAGCAGCAGCAGCAGAAACATCAGCAGCAGAAGTAGCAGCAGCAGCGGTTTCTGGCCGCCGTGCCCATTGGCTGTGCCAACGCGAATCCCAGTCTGCTTTCGGGGCCCTCGAAGATGTTCCAGATCATGATCTCTGAACAAGGCCCTACTGGAGTGTGACCAGCAGGGCAACCGTCTGGAATCCCACAACTGCTACTCTGCTCAGCTAAATGGGATTTTTTTGTTATTTTAAGCAAGTATTTACCAAACAATATGCTTTCCAGGGTCATCATCGGTTCAGTTCCGGCCTTAATTTTAGTGGCAAAAACGCAGTTGTCCATTAGTTCGCACCGTATCGCTAGCTGTCGCAGGTAAGTGCTTATCGGAACCCATTGCAATCTCCAGCTATCTCTTCCCCTTCTTTTGCCTACGCGGCCAGTCGCGTGGAGTTCCAGTTCCAAGAGAGAAAGTGAGACAGACTTCCCTTCCGGGCACCACAAGATGCTGCTTTCCCACTCCGGACATGTGATGACGCTGGCCAACAGCATAATAGGCGTTGGGATCCTGGCCATGCCCTTCTGCTTCCAGAAATGCGGCATCGTGCTGTCCATCCTGCTGCTCGTGCTGAGCAATGGCATCACGCGGGTTTGCTGTCACTATCTGATCAAGACCTCGCTGCTGACACGTAGGAAGAGCTTCGAGCTGCTCGGCTTGCATGCTTTCGGCGCCTCTGGCAAGCTGCTGGTGGAGCTGTGCATCATTGGCTATCTGATTGGGACGTGCATCACCTACTTTGTGGTCGTGGGGGATCTGGGGCCGCAGATAATAGCCAAGTTATTTACGTTAAACGTGGCCGAGCATATGCACCTGCGCAGCCTTGTAAGGGAAAGCTAAGATATGTTTACGAATCCCTACTAATCTCTTTAATTTCTAGGTAATGGTGGTGGTTACTGTGGTCTGCATTGTGCCACTGGGCATGCTCCGGAATGTGGACAGCCTGTCAGCTGTGTGCACCGCCTCCATTGGCTTCTATGTCTGCCTGATGCTCAAGATCGTGCTGGAGGCAGAGAGTCACATAGCGGCCAACGATTGGACAGAGAAAGTGCTCTACTGGGAGCCCGCGGGCGTGCTCCAGTGCCTGCCCATCTTCAGCATGGCGCTCTCCTGTCAAATGTGCGTACTCCCACCCCTGCAAATCCCTTTAAATAAATATTTAATCTGTATCCACGTGCAGGCAGCTGTTTGAGGTCTTCGAGAGCATTAACAACCAGAGTCTCGACAAGTTGAACGGCATTGTGCGCAACGCCACTTGGATCTGTACGTTTGTTTACATATCCGTTGGTTTTTTCGGCTATGTGGCCTTCTGCACCCACACCTTTTCGGGTGAGTACAAAAGACCAGCTTTGTTGACGCATTTTCTCAACTATTTATTACGCAGGCAACATACTGGTAAATTTGTCGACCTCTTTCGGCAGTGATATCATCAAAATAGGCTTTGTCCTATCGATTGCATTCAGCTTTCCCCTGGTTATCTTTCCCTGCAGGGCCAGTATCTACTCGCTGCTGTACAGAAAGGTAAGCAAGCCATCGTTTTAAGTGCTCAGCAACTTATTAATGACCTTTGCTTCGACAGGGACACACGGAAAGCAGCAGTTACATACCTGAACAGCGCTTCCGGTTTATCACTATCTTCATTGTGGGCTTCTCGCTATGCGTGGCCCTGGTCATTCCCTCTGTGGAGCTTATCATTGGCCTGGTTGGCTCCACCATTGGCGTGGCCATTTGCATTATGTTCCCCGCCTCCAGTTTCCGCAAAATCATCAAAAAGGAGTCTATGGAACGCACTCTCGCACAGTTTGTGTTTGTCAGCGGGTTTCTGCTTATGATCTTGGGCACCTACGCCAACCTGAGTGCCATTGATGAGCAGAGTTCGGGGCCGGAGTTCGATGTGGTTCAAATGGTCACCCCGCTTTATGCAGAGGGCCAAGTTCCAGCGGTGTTACCCAAACATTTGGCCAGGGACCCGACTGACAGTGAAAAGAACCTGTTACAGAAGCTGGAAATTCAGAATCCCGAGATTATTAAGGATTCTTTAGCCGAGAAGCCAAAAGAGAAGCCTTCGGAGCCACCTTTACCACCACTGCCCATTGATGAAGTCCATGTGGTGCCCTTGGATAGTGATAAGGCGGCAAAAGAGGCAAAGAAACCTGTAGAAGCAGAGGCAGAAGTTAAGCCACCGGAAGTGAAACCCGTAGATGTCAACCTGACAGCTGCTAAGCCCAAGGAGAACCCACCGCCCATTGCCGCAGCTCCCACAGAGGCACCGAAAATGGGAGCGGCAAGCAATACCATTGACGGAGCGGCCATCAAGAAAGAAGAGGAAGTGGCCGCCGAAGAGCAAAAAGAAAGCAAGGCCAATGCAGATGAGCTTCTAAAGACGCAAAAAGAGCTCAAGGAGACAAAGAAACTGCTGGCTAAGACCGTAGGAGAGCTGAACGAAGAGCTGGCCAAAAAGAGTCCACTCAGCCAGCCAGCTGTGGCTGCTAAAGAGGAACTGAAAAAGGAGCCTGAGGAATCAAAGGAACCCAAAGAGCAGCCGCCACCTGTTGCCGAGGCAAAGCCAGAGCGCAAGCCCAAGGCTTCCCTGATAGATATTCTCACCGAAAATGCTCATTTGCGCGATGAAAAGGAAGCCCATGCCGGAGTTTTTGAGCCACTCTCGTATAAAACTGGTGAACTCCTGAAGAACAGCAGTGTGGACACGGCGTCCCTCATTAAACGGCTGCCCATACCACTGGCCCTGATGGTGAATTCAACGCTGGGGGTGAAGGAAGCAGTCAATGGCACAGTCACAGAGGCTAAGAAGCCAAATATCGAAGATAATGTGGAGGCCATACGGCGAGAGCTGCTCAACTTGAGGACTGAGCAACCGCTGACAAGGATCAAGCGGGAGGCTGACGAGAACTGTCTTCGCGAACCGAAGCTAGATGAAGTCCAAAATAACCCTTTGGCAGCAGCAGCTGGCTTGAGCTTAAACCTGGAGAGTATAGGACGCGATCTCAAGTCTATTAAAGATGAAGATGTCGAGTTAACCACTCAAAACGAAGCCTACCAACCGAGTCCCAACGGAACCCAACCTCCGCAGCTTACGTAAGCTTTATGTACATAAATTATACACGTATTTATTTAGTATGTAAGAGCAATGCAGTAGGCTAGGCGAGAAGGTATACAGAGAAAATATATATTTATATTGATAATTGGCTACCTTTTTATTGAGTCGTCAGTCAGTCGCAAAATCAAATTTCGTGTGTAAACCCATAGTCCAGAAATCACCATTTAAAAATGTCCATCATACTCAATGTTGTCCAGCAATATGTGCTGGAGAAGGCCTGCGATTTGACCTGCGAGGCAGCCTTGACTGTCCTGAGAATCTGGAGTGGTGTAAGTAGCAAGGGTCGTGGCTTTTCTTTTTCCTTTTCTAGTTGAACTTTGTTGCTTTCCAGCCAAAGCTAAAGGCAAAGGGAGAGCAGAACAAACAGGATAAGCCTAAGTCCAAGGAGGAGGTACAGAAACCAGAACCATTGCCAAAGCCTGAAGCTTTGCCTCCTCCCTGTGAGTTATGTTGCCAGTCTGCAACTTCCCCGGAAATCCCGAAAGTCTTGAAGCATGTAGGACGCGATGCTCCCCGCTTCAACAGCGGCTCTATTGATCCTCCTCGCTGCTCCTGCATGCGGCTATGCCGCGACAGCTACTTCTCATAAAGGTTTTTTTTACCAAAAGTTATTGGCAACGATAAATGGTTACCCACGATACAGATATGCGCTCTTAAAATAAAGCTTCGATTAGTTTAAAAACAATTGCAACTTTAATAGATTAGGAATTAGCAAAAAATGGCAAGGATAAAGCAATCCGTATCCAAGGTGTAACAACTAACAGGTCTAAGGTTTTGAGTATGCAACGGCGGTGGTGGTGGTTCCCTTTTCTGATGGATATTCTTAGGCCACATCCGCTCCCAGGGAGTGCAGGTCGTACAGCACCTCCAGAATGGCAGCCACACTCCAGGCCTGCGTGCGACACGAATCGCCGCAATAGGAACCATTGTCGTTGGTCAACTCGGGCAGGCCTCGCCAGTGGGATGTCTGCAGCTCCCGCAAATGGTTACGCAGAATGGCCCACGTTTCTGCTATGGTTTCATCGAGATGACCACATTTCTTGGCGAAGATAAGGCGCGCTCTCAGATAGAAGCCAATGGGCCAGACCCATTCCGGTCCCTGGTGATAGTTGGCGCCATGCGCCACCGTGCAATCGGCGGAGTCGTTGGAGTTGTCATAGTTGGCCCTGTAATTCCAGTCCTCGGGATCCAAAGTCTTCATGCCCAGCGGTCCCAAAATGTACTTCTTGGCCTGCTCCAGGGCGCGCCAGGCATTCTGGGGATTGCACAGCTCGGGGGCAACAGTCAGGGTGATGGGGAAATTGCAGCGCAGCTGGAAGTCTGTCCAGCTCTGGGTGGCTCCATAACTGTCCTTGTAGATCTGCTTTTTGTTGGCCAGCGAGACGGTCTCTGAGTCCGACACGTAAAAGTGCCTGTCAAAGTTGTCTTTGATGCGATCCGCCCACTCCTTGTAGCTCCACTTGGTCTGCTCGCCCGACGGTCCCTTTCGCTCGACGCCCGTGTACGGAATCTGCTCCTTCTCAGCCAGGCCTTGCATGAACCGAAGCACAGCGTACTGCAGGCCAATCAGCTCCACTGCGGATCCATCACGTGGCGTACTCGGCCTGCCCTTGTTCCCAGCCTTCTGGGAGGAGCCCATCTTGTCCATCCAAGTGCCGCAGTTGAAGTTGTTGCCGCCGAACACGAACCCTGTCTCCGGATGCACGCCAATGTGGTTGTTAAAGCCCTGATCCACCATATGGGCATCGATCTCGTAGCCAGCATTGCGTTCCCGATACTGCAAGCCCTGGAAATGCACCTGCAGGGCCTCCTGCATCACGTCGAAGAGCAGCTGATCAAAGGCGCCGGGAGCATGGGCCTCCGCGTCGTCGTAGGGAAACAGACGCGACACCTTATCCCTTAGGATCTCAGCTCCCTTGGGTGCAGCCTCCACGTACTGTTTAATGCAATACATCCACCACCAGACAGCATCGCGGCAATTAAATCTCGGCTTGCTGCCACTGTCCAGGAGATTGGGAATCAAGCCATGCCGCAGTGTCTGGCCAAAGCCAATGATGATGTAGCGGGCCTCGTTGTACCGGCCGGTAAGAAACATGGAACCACGCAGGGCAATGAAGGTGTCGCGACCCCAGCAGCGCATGTAGCCGGTGGAGAAATGCGGCAGGCCGGCGGACAGGGTCACACACTGCTTCGGTGGCTTGGGAGGACTGATGGCAGGACTGAAACCGGGCAGATTGGCCGACTTGCAGGCGGAGAGGAACTGCAGCGTGGACAGGGCCAGCGACTGGGTGAAACTGTGGCCGTTCTTAATGAAGCTGAAAGGGAAACCAAAAGGAAATGCATTAATAAGGGAAATTAAGAACCCTTTAAATCACTTACTCGGGCATCAGCTCGTTGACTTGATTGGTGAGCACATTGTAGACGCCACTGATGATGGCATCGAAGTAGCAGGGCACCAGGTAGCGTGGAATATTCTTCAGAGGCTCAAAGGCAGCCTTTAGCCACACAGACAGTGGCTTTAGATCCTCGTAGCTGTTCAAACGATCGGCAATGTAATCTGAGAAGAGAATCCTTTAGTAAAACAACTTCAAAGCTCTTTTTAAATGGTTAACAAACCTATCATCCAGTTGCCATCCCTCAGATTGTTGCACAGCGGATGGCCCAGGTCATTCTTGGGCGAAATTTCCGTCAGCAGCGAAACGAAGCCCTGCAGGCCGCAGTAAACAATCTGACCAAAGTTGGGAATATCGTAGGCAGAGCCTCCATGGCCCAGATCACGCTCCTCCTGATCGCAGCTGAACAGAGCTCCACTCAGGGCGACCAGATCCAGCTTTGAGACAATAGCCTGCAGCTGAGACCACTCCTCGCCCGCTCCCAGCCGCAGATCGTTCGTAAGCTTCTGCAATTTGCCAAAACTGGCACGTGGACCCGGATGCACGGACACTCTAATGGCCACCACGGTTCCCGGCCGTAAATTGACAAACTTAAGCTCCGTGTTGTTGCCATCCACAAAGGCTTGGGTCTGGAAAACCGTAGACTTTCCCAACGGTATGTGCTCCTGGAGATGCAGCTCGAACTGAGTGAAGCCATTGATTACGTTCGGATCCTTCTCGAAGGGAGCCGGCCGGTCGAAGGGCTTGTCGCTCTTCGTGGTCAGACTGGCCTCCAAAATGATCTCGTCCAGCACGCCCTCAAATCTCAGCGATCGGATCCCGGTGGGTCCGGCATTCGGATACGGATAGCCGAAGGCCGTGTGGGCCACCAGGATGACCGATTGGTGAGTGGTGGGCGAGTGACGTGTGACGGCCACCACATTGGGGTCCATCTGGTCCACATAAACCTGGCTGAAGCCCTCCTCCGCTAGCTGGCCGTGAAGTAAATTCAAGGCACGCTTGGCACCCATAATCCCAGACTTGGAATCAACGCCCTTGCCCCATTCCTGGTAAGTGCGCTCCTCATCCACCACATGGATCTAGAAAAAAGGTAGAAAAATCAATAAATAATTAATAAATTATAAAAAATTCCTAGGATAAGCAACTCTTACATGATGGGGCACCAGCTCATCGTAACCACGATTACTACCTGTGGCACAGCAGGCCATGGACACCAAGGCAGCCGAAGGGAGCAGGTCGTACACAGAACGCTTCTCCACTGGCGATGGATTATCGTGGGTGAGGTCCAGGAACAAAGCATGCGCCACACTGGGTGCCTCGTGACGCGACGAGTTGGCATAGAAGCCGCCCACAGGCACTCCACCATATCGGTAGACCAGGCGGCCCTGCTCGTGCGAATCCCAGGCGGAGAGAGCCTCACGGATCAGAGAAGTGATGCCCAGTCGGTTGACAAACACATTGTCCGTGGCATCCGAATTGGTGAACAGCTCCGCCACCACATACAACTCCGGGTTGATCTTGCGCGCGGCGTCCAGCAGATACTCGGCCACATGCAGCGGCGTGGAGTGGCAGTTGTCCAGACGAACGCCATCAAATATGCGCGCTGTGGTCTCCACATACTCGGTCATGTGCTTCCACAAATAAGGACTATCCTCTGGCTTTCTGCCAAAGCGCAGCTTTACACTATCGCCCCATGAAATGAGCTCTCGCTTGAGGTAGACATTTGCGCGTCCCGGCTGCTCCTCGGCAAAGTCTCGGAGGGGATCACTGGAGCCCATCACCCAGCCGTTGTGGGCCATAAAGAACTCGCCCGCTTTGGTGTACATATCAGCTTCAATCTCAGTAAGGGACTTGCCCAAGGTGCCCGTGTGCGTGAAGTAAACCATGAAGACCGAGTGCTTCTCAGAGATCTCCTTCACTCGGGGACCATCGCCTTGGACTCTTTCGTAGCGCACGCCAGCCAGGACATTATCGATGGCATAGTTGAGATATCCCTGGACCTCGGCCCGCACACGTTCGTTGAGGGAATCCAGGTGACGCCTTAAAGTTTCAGCGCATTTGCGGAACCGCGACTCCTCATCGAAACAGTCGCCATGGAAAGCATTAAAGATCTCCAGCGCTCGCTCGAAATTAATGGTGCTGGCCAAGCGTCGATATTCCGGGTCCTGTATCAGTTGAATCTCCTCAAAGCGGGACTCGTTGGCCACATTCTTGGGTGGCTCGCGAGTCCGCACTTGAGTCATGAACTCGTTGACGTATTTCATGGCATCGCACTGATACAGCTCGTGGATATTGACCTTGGACAGGTAGGAGGTGTGCAACTGGTACTTTAAAGCTTCCAAATGGCACTCCTGCTCGATGACCTGGGGCACACCCACATGCTCCAGGCTGCCCTCGGCTATATCCAGACCGCACTGCGCAAAGGCGGCGTCTAGCAGAAAGGCAGGGCGCAAATAGGGACAGGTAGCGCACGAGTAAGTGGCATCCGGATGCTGCAGCAGCCACTCGGACTCGTTGGCCGTGTGATTGAGCACAATGTCGCAAATGGAGGCCACCTGAAAAGTCATTATTAGTAAATGTAATCGAATACAAATATCATTTGCTTACCCCCCATTCCTGGCGACACTTCTTGATCACTTTGTCAACCTCCTCGAAGCTGACCTTGCCACCCTTCTGATTGGCATAGATGGAGCTCACCCTAAGCTGGTCACGCAGCGAGTAGCAGGAACGAGAGCCGCCCAGCTCCTGGATGGGCGTAAAGTGGATTACATTGTAGCCAGCCTCCTTGGCCACCCGCAGCTTGGCCTCCCAGGTATTCAGTGGTCCCAGAAGCTTTGTCAGCACCGTTTGACAGCGCACCGAGTCCAGGGGAATAGTTTTCTGGGCACCCGGCGGACCCACATGCAGGGTAGGCTCCACTTGGACATACAAAGCGCCATCGGCGCCAGAGCTGCCAGTGTCTGGCCTGGAATTAAATGATGATTAATAAAATTCTGGCAAAGAATTGAAATCAATTAAGTATTTTTGATGTTTTAATGATCTTCATGCCTTTCTCAATGTCATTTATCATGAATTTATTATTTTAAACAGAATCTTCAAGGTTAAAAGATATTTCTTGGCTCCTAACCCAACTCACCTCTCCAAATACCGAAAGTAAAAGTGATACGTTCCTGACATTTTCAATTCCACCTGACTGTAGATGTCCGTATCGACGACATGAGCCTCTGGATGCATCACCGAGGTGATCTGTTTGCCGCTGCTCAGTTGCCATCCCAAAACCCGGTACTCAGTACGCACAAACTTCTGTCCCTCGGCAGGGTAGTTGGTGTACAGGACAATCTTTCGGCCCAGCAGCGAGGCATCCGGATGGACACTCAGCTTGGAGCCCCTTTTCAGGCGGTACAGCACATGCTCAGCGTTCTGACCCTCGCTGATGGGTATACTGTGCGACTCCGTCTCCTTGCCCATGGTGCTCATCTAAAGAAATCCGGAAATCGGTTATACAATCGCCAAGCGTCACATCGATGTTGATTACACATGAACATGGGCGTTGTTATGCATGGAATGTACAGTAAATCGAACTATTTATAAACCCGATGCCAGGCACTATCTCCGAGATCTCATTAAACTAATTAGCAACCTTTTAGAAATGTTCCTCTATGAGTTTAATATTGGTTTCTGAGATTAAACAAATATGGAAATCTGTTGTAATTAGTGGGGATTTTTGAAACATTTAAGGGATAATACTTTTTTTTAGATCCTTTGACGTATTGTAGCCTTTTAAGAAACCCTTTTACCAGATTTCCTGATATTGATCTCTGATATTTTTACAGAATATATAGAATTTTCCGTTTCAAGACTCTGAAACGAAGAAACAATTTTCAAAACCATCTCTAGAGATCTTAAAATTTGATTTTATTTAAAAAAGACACTTGTAGTTCTTATTCTTTCATTTGTAGACCATATTTAGGTTCCTATTTATGAAATATTCACTATAATTATGTTTTTTGGGGTAGTAATATTTGCAAATCGGGACAACGCACACACAAAGGCATCTTCTTGTTAAAACACCACCACAATGCGAGCAGAATCTTAGAGGTTTTTTGCTGGCCTAATCGGAGCTTCTAATAAAACTAAACACTGTGACTAATTATAGTCTTTGCTGTTAACGAGGAGCACCCGGCACTGTAACTGCAGCATCGCCGGCACGGATGTCATGTTTTATATTCCTCCACTCACACACTCCGGGACACACACACACACAATATATACATAGTTATGGATTATGGACACTCGGGCCACGGGACACGACACGACACGAACACTGGGAACACACCGATGATGATGATCAGTTGGGGCGATAATACCTCACGGCGGCGGATGATTTGATTTGATACGATCTCGGCACTGCCTGCATTGCCCATTGCCTTAGCATTTGCACTTGGAACGGTTCTAATCGCGACTGATTCTGGCTCGGATCTTTCGCCGGATTTTGCCTTCTCCAGAGGCGCCTGCTTCCTCTTTCTATCCGGCAATCCGTTGTCTGCTTCTTCCCCTTTTTCGATTTGCAACGGTACTGCGGCTGCTGTGGCGTTATCGATCGCCGCAAAAAGACCCCAGAGCCAGCGAAAGAGCTGATAACGCATCAAAATCCGGAGCATGCTCCTCCAGAGCCATTGGAAACCCTCGTTCAGCATGACGGCCACTGACTACTAAATGCGGTTCTTCGTGGTCTTTTGGTTGCCAGGAATCTCAAATGGAGCATTAAAACAAAAATATGTACGTTTTAATCGCGCTTAAATGTCACGCACACACATACATACACAGACACACAACGACGACGACTGCGAATGTCAACAGGGGCGTCTGTTCAAGGGGGGTTTAGGTACTTCTATGTGTGGGGAATGCAATGTATCTGTGCCCCTGCGGATGCATTATCGACATGTGGCGCCTACGTGAATATTAGACAAAAGGTGTTCACGATTAGCCGCTAGAGTCTTATCAACATTGGATTTTTCACTAGCAGGTCAGGGAATAAAAATAATTTTTGCACAAAACAAGCACAAACACACACGCACATTCATCGCATTTGCATGTAGGTCAAGGAATTGCACTTGGTTGCCGGTAGATGGCCTTAGAACATTTATTATATATAGAATTTTGGCTAATTTATAAAAGTTCCCACTCCTTTATCTATAGATTTTTTTCACTTATCTCGCCGCATTCATTCACATTCACTTCTTAGGCAAAAAACTGGTTTGTGTATATATGGAGATGCAAATGTCGCGATTTTCAACAATTTATCGTTATTATTTGAAAAGATATTGTTTACTTTTTGGGCTTGAAAATCTAGCTGCGAAATTGAACTTTAACGTTACCAGCTGAAATACGTTCTGCTTCTTTTGGTTTCAAGGTGACCTTTCAAGTTTTTGTGGTCATCAGCTGTTGGGGCGTTGGGGCAACCCGCCACCCCCTCTCACCGAAGCACTGTAAAAGATGCTTGTAAACAAAACACAGCTGTTTGTGAATGTTTACAATGTCAACCTGTATGTATGTGTTTATCAAGTGATACTAACAAGAGAACTCTTTGAATTATTTATATTTTTATTTATACTTTTATTCACTTTTTACTTTTTATCAGTTAAAAACTAACAGTTTATGTCATAACTCGCCTTTAATTGAAGTTAATGGTTATTAAATAACTCGATAACTTGTTGTGGTATCGATATGTCAACAGGTAACCTATTAAGTGTGACCAACTGCAGTTGAACATGAAAATACGCCTTTTCTTAAGAAGTGAGAGTGCGAGAGTAAATACATACATGTATATACTTGTTCACTAATCAAACAATTGACCATAAAACATTCCAAATGCGCTGAAACCGAAACTTATCGCACAGTCGCGCTCCACTTCGCATTCCGTTCGAATCGCTACCGTCTCTCCAGCAAATCCGGAAAATGTCGGTGGCGCAGCACCTGATAATTGTAGCAGTTGGCGGCCTGCTGCTGGGATTCCTGGAACCCATTTCCGCCGGAGTTCCGATGCCGCGGTACGAGGCCATGCTTAAGCAGCAGTCGGCGGCGGAGGAGGATCCGTCTCTGGGACTCTACGACGACAACGACAAGGTGGTTCGCCTGAATGTGGACAACTTTAATGCCACTGTCGTGGACCAGAACCGAGGGGCGCTCGTCGAGTTCTATAATACGTATTGCGGGCATTGTCGCAGATTCGCACCCACCTACAAGTTGATAGCGGAGCACCTGTTGCCCTGGTCCGAGGTTCTCATTGTGGCCGCCATCGATTGTGCGGCGGAAGAGAACAACGGCGTCTGCCGCAACTACGAGGTGATGGGATATCCCACGCTGCGCTATCTGGGACCCGGTTTCCAGCCCAGTGCTGGGCACTACGGCCAGAGCCTGCTGACGCAGGATGAGAACGAGATACGGGGACTGCTGGCGGGCATGGTGGCGGCGGAGAACATGACCAGCAGCAGCCACAACAACACCCTTTGGCCCAGCTTCCACACCGTCACGGAGAACGACTCCGCGTCCAGCCTTTTTGAGGGTCTCAGCAGCGTCAGGCAGTACGTGGCCGTGGTCCACGAGCCGGAAAACTCCACGGTGGGCATTGAAACGGCCATGTTCCTGCTCGATTGGCCAGCGGTGGAAGTGCGTCGTGTTCTTGATCCGAAGGTGGCCTCCAAATTTAAGATTGAACCCAACAACCTGCCCCTGAGCCTGGTCGATCGTAAGGGAGCGATTAAAGCCTACGCGACGGAAAATGCCAACAGTGAATCCTACGCCAAGCAGATAGAAAAGGTGCTACGTGAAAAGAACATCACACCCAGGCCGGTAAAGCTGGTGCAAGCACAGACCACAGTTGCCACAAGGACCGGAGAGCAGAGCGACATCATCAAGGAGGTGCAGCGGAACAAGCACTTTGTCTACCACGCGGATCTCGAGCAGGCCGTTCGCACGGTGTTGCACAACGAGGTTTCCAAGGTGAACGAGATCAGCGGCGAGCGGCTGCTCGCTCTCCAGCGCTTCCTGGCCGTGCTGCAGCGCTACAATCCGCTGGGTGTCAACGGCCATAAGCTGATTAACCAGCTGAAGGACTACGTGGTGCAGTTCAACGAGCAGCTCTCGGGCGAACAGTTCGAGCAGCAGCTGAAGCAACTGGAGGCCAACCACTGGCCCGTGTACTCCGCCACACAGTTTGTGGGATGCGCTGGCTCCAAGCCCCGCCTACGTGGCTTCAGCTGCTCTTTGTGGACTCTCTTCCACTTTATGACAGTGCAGGCAGAGTCCAACGAGGACTCGTCGGATCCGCTGGAAGTCCTGCAGGCCATGCATGGCTACATCAAGAACTTCTTCGGCTGCACCGAATGCGCCGAGCACTTCCAGGTGAGTCAGCGGTAGGCAGGCTGCTGTTTGGGCTACGTGCTAATGATCATCAAAGTGCTGACTAGGCAGGGGAGAAGGAGGATTGTAGTTGATTACGCTGACGGGGCTGTGCTGGGATTTTTCCATCAGCTTACAAAAACTAATTGACTTCAGGCATTATTTTGGCCCACAAAAAATCGCCAAACTTGTATATATTTAAGTGCTGCGGTAATTAAATAATTCACTCATTGTCATGGCTGTTCTTAGCTGGCTAACCACCTTTTTTATCGATTCAGCTACACGTACTAGGCTTGTATAAGAGCACTAAGTGGGTAGCCACGATCTAGGCGACTTGTATTTACTAGTTCTCCAGTCGCAGCTTTGATTACAGCGAGGCTAGGGGGCGGTGAGTCATTCTACAACTTTCTCTGACAGCTTATTATACCTTGTAGCTATTGTGTTTGCTGAAATGTTTGTAAAAACAGAAGGGAAGCGTGTTCAATGCCATTTTACTCTATGTAAACATCCACGTATGGCATATAGAATCTTACAAGTTAGAACTAGAAACTGTGCAGCAATAGGTCTACGAATCCCGCACAGATTAGATATAATGAAAATCATTGAGTGCTAGTAGAGATACTATTATTATTGGGGGGAAACCATTAAGAACACCTTTTTTATCTCTACTAAATATCACTACTATCAGGCTATTAATAAGTAACTTTTAGCTGTCTGAAGCATCAGAGAATTGTTAATACTTTTCAAGCACTGTAAATAAAAAGTACATTGGGGGGAAACCATTAAGAACACATTTTCTTATCTCTATACGAAATATCACTACTATCAGGCTATTAATAAGGGACTTAAAACTGCCTGAAGCATCAGAAAATTATGAATCCCAGCCTCAGGTATTACTTTTCAAGTTTTCACTGTAAATAAAAAGTACATCTGGGTTTTTTAGGCCGCCAGCTGTACCAACAAAATTTGTATTACCTTTCTGGTGACGTTCACTTATTGGGTAATTTCTGTTATTTGTTTACTTTCCCCACAGGCAATGGCATCAAGACGTAAAATCTGGAGTGTGCCAAACAAGGAGGAGGCGATACTCTGGCTGTGGGGTGCACACAATGAGGTCAACCAGCGGCTGGCTGGCGACGATACCGAGGATCCCGAGTTCCCCAAATTGCAGTTCCCCAGCCCGAACAGCTGTCCGGAATGCCGCCGTTCCCCAGATTCGAAATCCGAGAACCTGGAGATCGAGTGGAACAAGAATGCTGTGCTGGGCTTCCTCAGGAATATATACAATCCACAGTTCATAAGCCGCTACGGTGTTATGTGGCAGGATATGCTACATCCATCGGCGGATAAGATGCGGCAGAAGCGTCAATTATCCAGCGTCTTCACCGACATGGACATGCGAATGGGCATGCTGCTGTACGCCTTCTGCATTGTGATGATGGTGCTGGCCTTTAAGCTCTTTGCCTTCAAGGGTTACCGCAAGAAGCCTTATGGACATGACATGCTTGGGAAGGTGTAGCATGGATAATCCCCGATGAAGCTTCCGCTAATTTTAGAAAAAGACACCGATACCATGACCACCTCTTGTGCAGAATGTTTTTGTTTTATGTAATCATGGCACTCAGCGTTAGGATTAAGATAAAAGTGTGTGTTGTGTGTATATATATTATGACAATTATCTTCCAGTTGTAGTCCCTAAAAAAAAGAAACATAATCGCTTTTTTACAACGACAAAGATGCACCAAATGTGATTTTTTCGCTCCACAAGTAAACGCTCCATTGTGTGCATTTGAATGAAAAATATAATATGAACCAAAAGAAGTAGCTTGTTTTGCGACGATGTCGTTACACTGGTTCCAGGGGGCAGAAGGTAGCACTCGAGATAAGGAATGAACAAGCACAGAACTAGTGTTCGCGGGCAGATAACAAACTCTGTGGTGATGATGACCTGCAGCAGTAATGACAGATAAGGCAAGGCGTCATAGATGGGGGTTTATTTCACAAATCTCTGGAAATCGGGATGCCACCAGGGCAATACTTTGTACTTTGAAATACGAGGATACTTCACGGTCACGGCCACACTTCGACTTCTGTCCTCGGCAAAGTCCAGCTCCAGATTCTTGGCCCTCATGTCCGTGCAGAGGAGTTCTCGAGTGGCACGCAGGCGGTAAAGAGCTCCCTGCTGGCCATACGACAGCTGCGTGGGTGTGGGCACAAACTGGCGGCACAGGACAATCAACAGAACGACTCCCTCATTGGTATTTCCCTGAGCAGGTGCCAATTGGTCCCCTGTATCGTTCTCGGCCAAAGCCTCCCAATCGTTGACAACTTGGGAGGACTCCTCTTCCGATTCTTCCCCCATTTGCACTTTCAGCTGACGATTCCTGAACTTGTAGCACATTATCCACAGACATTGGTACTGCTTCTGCCAGCAGGATACAAAGAGACGCTCTAGAAGCCAGTCCAGGTGGTAGCCTAGCTCCACACGGACCTTTAGCGGCCGATGGCAGTGAAAGAGCGCCTCGATGACAAGCGATCTCAGGGCTCGTGTATCACAGTTGCGTATCTGCTCGAGTTGCAGCTGGGCGGGCAGGTCCAGGTTCCAGCCCGAGGTGGCGCCGGTGCAGTGGCGTCTGTAAAGGTTGCGCCAGAAGGCTCGCGAGGCCACCAAGCGTGCGGTTTCTTTGCATATCAGAGCGAAGGCCTGCACATCCTCCGGATCGATGTGCATGGCTATGTGGAACCAGATGTCGTGCCGCACATTAATCACATTGCTATTGTTGTTGCCCTCCGCCATGGCCACAGCGGGTGCAGTGGCTCGGAGCGTTGATTTCTGCTTCACCGCGACGAAAACATCTGATTGGCGGGCATAAATTGCTGTGGAAGGTGTAGAATGAGTTTAACTGGATTTTTTTTAGCACATTTGCAGCTGGACAAGCTTACCGCATTTTCCCCGGGTGCGGAAAAGTTTGTTTTGTATAAAATCATCACAATCGTCGACATCCAAACTCATGTTGCGCCCATCTGGCGGCAGGGTTGTCAACCAGTCTCAAAACCTTGCACTGGAAGAAAAACTATAGAATTATCGTTAAAGAAAAATAATTATGACAACAAATTTTCAGTTTATGTGATATATATTCCAAATACTTAGAGAGTTCAAATAAAAATTATGTTATGTTATTATCACCTAGAAAACTTAAAAAATCATTATTAAAATTACACCAGTTTCAAACGATAGTTTGTTTAATGATTTGGAACAGGTGACAACCCTGGCTAACAGCTGTTGCTGATTGTTGTTGGTATTTCAGGGAGTGTATTTAATTTATTGTTATTTTAATTTTAAAAACCGGATCAACGTCAAAGAAAAATGCGGAAATACCAGCAACTCGTGTTGCTCCTTATATCCTGCCTCAGCGTGGCCATCCTGCTGATGTACAAGACGGAGAACAACCGCTTGAAGTATGTCCTCAAGTATGTCAACTTCTTTGGCCGAAACGATGCCGCTGTGCTGCGCCGCCTGGAAAATGGAACCAAGGAGGAGGTTCCGCAGGCCTTCCTTTGGCGTCCACTGCCCGTGTGGCAGATGATTGGCGACAATTTCCATGCCTACTCCGCCTACTGGATGCGCAACGAACTGGTGGCCGGCGGCGAGGCGCATGTTCTCGTGGTCGGAAAAAGAGGAGCTGTGGTGGACTTCCGATGCAGCTTGGACCTACTCAGCGGACGGAGTGTTCAGGGGAAGTTCCGCTTTCAGCGGGACTCCATTGAGAGCCAAGTGGTGGACGACAAGTCCTCCAACTTCACCAACTACCATTTCTTCTGCCAAGTGAGCCGGGATTTCGGTCAGCCGGGCGGCGTTTCATTCACGGACATCACGTCCACCAAGAGCCCGGTGACGCTGCGCCTGCGCAACCTGAAACCTGCTGGAAAAACTCCCGCTCGCCTGCCTGCCACAATTTGCGTGGATTTGGTGGGCTTCAATATGACTTCCCGGTTTGCCCATAACGAGAATGCCTTGCTGCAGTTTTTCCTGTTCCACCAGGCCATAGGCATCGAACAGTTCTTGGTCTACAACTACGATGCCCTGCCCGACGAGGTGATTCGCCTGCTGGAACGCACCAATATCCATCTGTACGCAATGCCCTTCAACTTTCCCTTCCGGCAAGGGAATACGACGGCTTCCCGGGTGCGTCAGATTCTCCACACAGACTGCCTGCTGCGGAATGTCAACCATGCCAGCTTCACCCTTCTACTCCGTCCCAATGAGCTGTTCTTCCCCAACGCCCGCCTGACTTCCGCTCAGGCGAAGGGCTCCCTGCAGCAGCAGTTGCGTCACTTCTCGGCTGAAACAACCCGCTTCGAACTGGCCACCATGGCCGTGTGCTACGATGAGCGCAAGAAACTGCTGCCCGACAATGTCCAGTACGATCCGGAACGCAGGGCTCCGTACAAGACGCTGCTCAACCGGCTGGAGCTACCGCCTGCCCAGCTCTTGGCCAGCACGGCCGAGGTGGAGCTATCACTCTCCACCGGATTCGTGCACCGCTACGTGGACTGTGAGCACGTGGGCAGCGATGGCCTGCACGACTGGCGCAACGGGGTGCGCCAGGACTTTATGGAACACATCAACGTGCTGCGCAATGAGGTGGACCTGCTCATCTAAGTAATTATAGAATAAGCTGTTGTAGCCTTTAGTTTTGGGATTGTAGACGTAGCTCATAATTTGAGAGATTACTTGACTGCCATAGTAAAGCAATGAGGAGAAGATTGTACACCAAATTTTGTGCTTTTTAATATATAATAGACACTTATAGTCCTCGATCCTGCTTTATTAATTCATATTAGTCGATCCGCTTCCCCGCTCATCGGGAGAGCTCTTCTCTTACTTAGCCTAGGGGGTTACTTGAGGCGCTGCATGAGTGCGGCGTTCTTGAGGCCTGCCTTCTCGATGGTGGAGCTGTCGTCGCTGAGCTCGCGAGTAGGGAACGAGGACACCAAGACAAAGTTACTGGCCGAGTACTGAGGACGTGCCCTGTAAATTGCAAAAGAAGATTAATCAGTTTCCGGAATCAGCAAATAAAAATCGCAGTATTTACGTTCGGATGAAGCGACGTATGTCTGAGACAGTGTGCGACATATTAAACTGCGCAGCCAGACGCGATCCATCGGCCAGACGAATCTGCAGGGTTGTGGACGGCGCTTCGGAATTCAAGTTGATGGCATCACGGGCACTGGCCTCCTGATTGGCGGCATCGTCGGCCGACAATGTGGCTGCTGGAACGGTTGGCGATTCGGTGACCACATTGGCCACTGGGCTGCCCAGTTTCTGGCCCGATCCCTTGAAGGTTAGTGGTGCGGCCTGGCGCTTAAATTCCTCATGGCGATGATCCTCCACATCTACATTGACCATGCGGCCCATCTCCAGCAGCTCCTGTGGGATTTCCCTGGGAAAATCAACAAAAAATAAAGATAACACCTTGGAGAGCTTTAAAATGATCAATTCTTACCCGCGCATGACAGTCTCAAGGAATTCTTTGTTCTGCGGATCGTCATAATGACGCAGCTCGCCGCCATCAATAGAGAAGCCCTGGCTCCAGAGCTTCAGCACCACAACAGGCTTGTTTTCGCCGCCATGTGGAGGCCTACTGGTGCCCACAGCGGTGTGATCGTTATCGGTCATGCCCAGTCGCATGCCCTGGCCCCAAACGTTGCCGCTGCCGGAGCTGCTGCTGCCGGCACTGCTGGTGGATGGCCCCACCTCGGCGATATTCTGCTCCTGTGCCGAGCGCATCATATCGGTGAGCTGTTCGCGGAAATTCTTGCGCTTTGGCGGGCCCAGGACCTGTTGACCAGAACGGTCCGAGCCGCCGGCATAGAAGGCTTGTTGTTCATCGTCGCTCGACGGCTCCTTCGACATGTCGCTCAGTGTAGCGAATCTAAAGAGAAATTCGAGATATTAAAATAAAGATGACGTGCTTTACTTCGCTTCGCTTACTTTGGCTTGGCCTTTGGTCCCGGCGGTGCTACATCAGCTGAACCTGAAGCGGCGGCGGTGCTGATGCTTTTACCAGCGGCCTTTGCCGAAGATGCCCCAGCCGCTGCCGGCGCCGCTGTGCTTGAAGTGGGTTTTGGAGCTGGATTGTCGGCCTGTCCAACGGTTTGTGTCGCCGGCGGCATGTCCGCCTGGGTGCTCCAGTAGTTGCCCAAAGCTTGCTGAAATCAGATTAAATATCAGACGTCTTAAGTTGCAATTGCGCTGCATCATTGTTGTTGTCATCGCCGTTGCCGGCGAAAGAGAGCTCACCTCTATGTCCCAGTCGCAGCTGGTCAGGTAGAAACGTGCCACGTTCTCGTCCGTACCGGTGATTTCGATGAATTGTGCAATCAAATCGCCGTGTGAGGCCATTTTGTGTGCCGTTTAAATAAAATTTTTCGACAGAGAAAATGATTGACAAAAAATTGCAACCTTCAGTGTGACCCTACAAAAAAAGCACTAAAATGTCTGGCCGGTGTGCGCTAGACGAAAATCCCCGAAAGCAGTGTTGGTAAGTCTTTGAATTTGGCCAGACCTGGTCCCACTAACTTGTCGATTTAAAAATGAAAAATCTTCAGTTGGTAATTTTTGTTTTCTTTTTATTGGTCGTACATTATAAGCATTCACAATGTTTATTAAATAGCAACTAAATAACAATAACTAATGTATATAACGAAATATCCAAAGCTTTACATCACCCACCGATATGCAGTATAAAAAGTAAAAATGTTTTTTGGGTTTTGGTTTTTTGTTTTCTCTAATCAGTAGTTGAGCTCTGCTGAAAGTATATTAAAAAGTGAAAAATGTTTAAAGAAATTAAATGAATTTAGTTGCCGGGTTAATTTTAAATAAAAAATAAACTTAATGACCCATTTTTAGTCGTTTTGTGAATGTGTAAATGGAGTTAGTTTGGTGAGAATGCCCAAGAAAGAAACTCGCTTATACTTTAATTTATTGCAAACAATTCCAAATGTAATGTTGATTAAACTTCACTGGCGCAGGCACTGCGTTCACCTCCGGGCATCCTTCTTTCTAGCGCGACAGTTTGCCCTGGAAATATGCGAATTAGGAGGAGTGTGGCGTGTTTAGGCGAGTTGTGTTTGTTCCCAAGTGACGATTGTGTTTGTTTTTCGTAGCATGAAAGATAATTGTACGTTTTAATGGGGTCAAGTTGGCGACTTGTGTCGGGCTTACACAATACCTTTCTTACCTGCATGTAGAAGTTGGCCAGCACCGTCAGACCAACGCCCAAACCCAGGGCCAAGACGTGACTCAAGTGCAGGTTGGGCAGAGGACGGCGCTTGCGCAGCAGGAACGAGAGCAGCGATCCCTTGCGGTCCGAGTAGGGGGGATAACGTGCCCTTAAAAAGGAAAATATAATTAAATACCTTTTTTTTAATGAAAGTCAATACCACTTACGATGCCAACTTCTCGCCAAAGGCCGACAGATCCTTGCCCAGGCAAGATTTCTTGTGTGTGAAGGTATCGAAGCCATATTTGCCATGATAGCTACCCATTCCGCTCATACCCACGCCTCCAAAGGGCAAAACATCAACTAAAGGGGGGAAGAATCATTAATTTTTAAGAGTTATGCTATTTATTAAATTAAATTTTAAGCAAATAATCAAGTCATTGCAATTGTTTAAGGATTTATATATTTTAAAAGTTGATTTCCAGGCTATGACTTATTTATTTGCCAGATAATAAATTATACCACTAAAATTAGCAATAATAATTATTGAATTTGAAATTTACTAAAGCTAAACCTCACCCAAGTTTATTCTATTCTATCACCATTCTATTAGCTATCACCACAAATAACTTTTAGCACTCTTAATACTAATTTATTACTTGCTATTGCCAAGCGTGTAAGTGTTAAACAAGCAAAATATACATATAAATAAATACAAGCCGATTCCGAAACCAATAAAACCCACTGAGCTTTCATTTAATATTCAAAACAAAGTGCATAGTATTTGTATACTTTTCGTTTAACGTTTTACGTTTTGGGGCTGTCATTATCCGTGTTTTCCCTGTATTTGCATTTCAAATATTGATCGGAGAGTGTGGCTACTACAAATTGTTTAAAAAAACCCATAATAAAGGTGCATTACACAAAAATCAATATAGTGTCAATATCTCTTAACTATTGTATATACATTATAGCGAAAATACCTCCACAGTGCATTATAGTTTCGTTGCTGCAGAATCCGCCGCTGGTTGTATTTGTCCTGAACTCTTTAACTAGCTTATTCGAGTTGGAGAACACGTAAATAACAAGTGGTTTCTCTCTGATTACGGGGGAGAAGGGTATAAATAAGGATTAAGTACGATCAGCATCGTTAGAGGGCGATCAAAGGTATAAGAATTACACATAAAAAGACAAACATAGCAGATCTGCAGATCTGTTTTTTAAAATTTCGAACTATAACCAATATAATCATGAAACAGATCTGCTGATCAATGATATATATACATACAAATGCATGAACAATATGTAATGACTAGTGTACAGGGGCTATTACTCAAAATTGGGGGTCTTAGATCATCATCTACGACAAGGTAGAGACTAAACAGGAATAATTAGAGTCACCAACACCAGATAAAAAGGTATACAAAGTTAACAGACAGAAGAAGAGCAATAATAACAGGTTCCGTTTCCGTTGGGAGGGACTTGGGAGATACCGAAACCGTAGAGAAGCAAGCAACGGACTGTAGCCGCATATATCAACATCCACTTCCACTAGCATCATTCTCTCTCTCGTTGTGGTTTGATTTATATCGCTTTCTTACCGGCATAATGCATTATCGTATCGTTCACGCACAGTCCGCCCGACTGGGTGCCGTTTATGAACAGATTCTGAACCTCTGTTTCCGATGTGAAAATATACAGGACAAGTGGACTCTCTCTAAAGAGAAAAACATTGCGAATCGGACATATTTTTGTTGTTGTAATTGTTTGGTATTCATGAGCAGGCGGATGATGAGACTAAGGACAAAGGCTCTCCACAAATCGGGTCTCGAACTGGCATACCTGGCATTGATGAACTTGATGGCATCGTAGGCACTCTCCACGGTGAAAATGGGCAAGATGGGGCCGAAGATCTCTTCCTCCATGATGGGATCGCTGTCTTTAACGTCCACCAGAATGGTGGGTTCAATGTAACGCTCACTGGCATCGTATTTGCCGCCAACAGCAACGCGTCCCGACTTCATCAAACCGAGAAGGCGTCTAAAATTAAACCAAGAAACTATTATTTGAGATTCTTCGATTTATCGATCGCTCTTACTGAAAGTTATTGGCATTGATAATGCGACTGAGATCCGGACTGCTCTGGATATTATCGCCATACCACTCCTTCAGCACTTCCTTGGCCTCGGCAATGAACTTTTCCTGCACCTCCTTGGAGCAGAGAATATAGTCGGGAGCAATGCAGGTCTGACCGCAGTTAATGAGCTTGCCCCACAGGATGCGCTTGACGGCTGTGCGCAGCTCCACCGATTTGTCAATGTAACAGGGACTGAAAACAGAAGAGCGAGGTGTTGCCTAAGTTAAGATCAAGGTGGGCTGCTTGCTTGAGCTCACCTCTTGCCACCCAGCTCCAAGGTAGTGGGGGTCAAGTGCTTGTTGGCCGCCGCATGGATGATCTTTCCGACGCGTGTGGAACCCGTGTAGAAGATGTAATCAAAGCGCTGGTTGAGCAGCTCAGCGGTCTCAGTGGGTCCGCCGCAGACAACTGGATAGCAGTCCTAAAAAGAGTAGGAATAAGGAGTTTATTTACTCAAAGTTTGACAGTTTCCTGAAACTCTTGTTTATTTTAATGGTAATATTTTAATGTCATCTCTCCTTTAACTTAACGTCTTCATAACTAGTTTTAAAATACAGTTTTAATCATAGAAAACCATAAAATCCGTTTGCAAATTCGACAGCGCTCTAAGTTATGGCGTTTCTGCGCTGCATCTTAATTTTCTTTATAAATATTTATGCATGTTACTGCGCTGCCGTATTAATGAATCTGTTTAAGCTGAACTTCAGGTGATAATCTTTGAGAATCTTACAATTTCTATCTCTAGTTTTACAGAGATCTTAAAAAACTTCTCGTGCTTGCCATATGCTAATAGGTTTAGGAATAAACATTAACTCTTAAGTTAGTTGAAGAATTTCGCGCTTAGTCAAATTCAACAAATGACTCAGACTCACATTATCCAAATATTTCGGAATGACATCGGCAATGAACTTGGCGCAGTTGGCGGCAATCTCGCTGGGCTTGATTACCACACAGTTTCCGGCGGCAATAGCAGAAGCCACTGGGACCAGAAGCAGCTGCAACGGATAGTTCCAGGCGCCAATTACCAGGACAACGCCAAAGGGATCATTGTAGATTTGGACATCGTCCATAAGGTTCACAAACGACTTGGAGGGCTGAAAAAAAAAGAATTAAAGATGTTAGTTATGAAATAAGAGCTTAACAAGTGTCCAAGCTCACCTTATCGGACTGAACCCAGTCATCCAAATGGAAAAGAATGTGCTTAATGTCGTTCTTCATGAACTCGGTCTCCACAATGAGACTCTCTTGCTTGGGACGCCTCAGATCCGCCTCCAAGGCGCTGATAATCTCGTTCTCATGCTCCTCATAGCAACGCAGCAGACTCTCCAGCTGCTTACGTCTGATCCGGAGACGGAGACGTGGACATAGACGTAGACGTAGACGTAGATGTAGACAAAAACGAAATCCAAGAAACGAAAATAATTAATGGACAAATGATGATGATGATGGGACAAGTTCCGTGGTAGGAGTGCGAAACAAAGACCAAAACAAAATCAATACTAATCACAATGCACGAGAGCTCGCTTGGCGCTTGGCGCTCGGCGCTTAGCGCTTGACGCTTGGGGAAGGTCAATGTTAGCTTTACGGCCGGTTATGTGATTCTACGATTCTGCGATTCTCTGGTGACTCAACTCCGGAGCTCGGAGCTTGGAGCCCGGGCCAATTACTTTGTATAGAACCGTGTAAACCGGCTTGACAACCCCCCTGAGCTCCGTGTTGATCTACTTTGATCGGGCCAATAAGTGGAGGTGATAATGCCCCCTGGAGGAGAAGGAGAAGGCCTTCAAGGTGATCCGCAGCAGCAACAGCAGCAGCAGGTGAACAGCCCTCCGAGGTGCACTTGCAATTGAATTGAATTATTTGCTCATGACAAACATAAAACCGTATAAGCGGACAACCCACCGATCGTCGATGGCTGTGAATATAAATAAAGCAATTAGCCGCACCGTGAACGATTCAGTAACTCATATTCGAACTACAGGCCGACTTCCCTATATCTTTTATTTAGATAATTGCGTAACTTCAACTAAATTGGGTGTTAAATTCTTTTAAGAGACTAAATTTTAAGTTGATTTTAAAGGAGGAATATTTGGAACTACAAGTAATAACAATTGATCCTGAAATTCATGGGAAAAAATGCGTGAAGGCTATGAGAACTCAAAAAAGAAATAATATAAGATTCCAGGACCTTGTAAAAAATTAAAAGGACTTTGCTATCTAACATTTACCCTAAGAACAATCGAGAACTTCATCTACCATTTAATTATAACTTCAACCTAGCTTAGTTCCATTTTATGAAAGCCCGACTGTATCTATATTTTTGTATCTGTATAACTGGCAAAATATATTTAAATATAGTCAAAGGCCCGCTCAGTGGAATAGACAGAAGTGGCCAGCTAGGCTACAGCTAGAGCTAGAGGCGAAAAACAGTCATAGAACGTGTTCATTTGTTCGGAACTATTTGGAAAGATCATGGAATTAAACGGCCGTCAGCCTTGGGCTGAGATTCTTCCGCACTTCCGTTTCACACTTTGCACACTCAAAGAAACTATCGGAATATCTATCGCCTGTTCCGTCTATTTCTTCTATTATTTCTCTTCATTTTTTCGCCTATTAACATATCCAAGAGTGTGAGTGTTTGTTGCGTGTTAGTGTGTGTTTTTATTGTTTATTTTTGGTATGGGAAGGGGGAAATAGCAATTATTCCGAGACAGAGACAGAAACGAATCCAGTCCGACGACGTAGTCTAATTGCATTCAAAGTACAAAACCACTGGACGAAGTCAGAGTTCCCGCATAAATGCATATCGGATTGTAGAACAGAGAGTCTATATATATATAACTAAGAGACTTTGGAATTTCCCCGGAGGGAATCGCTGCTATCGCCGCTCCTTATCATCTCACGTTATATGGAAAGCTCAGCGGGAGTGGCAAAGAGGGTTCAAGGGTCAAAGCTTTTGTGGGAAAACTCTGGCTGGAATGGAGATCACTGGATCACGCTCACTGGCGCTGCTCCAATTCCGAAATGGAACAATAAACCAGAAAAGCAGAGCTATTACCTTGCCGAGATCGTTGTATTTCGTTAGGCCATGGTAATAACGCCATGTAACGCGATGGCAATATAAACATTATTATAATTATGATTATGGTACAGTGAATATCGGCTGAAGGAAACTTTAAATGGAATTACAATTTAAAATAACATTTGTTTTGGAACAAGGAAATATAATAACACTTCAATTATCGTTAGTTTTTTTAGTTCTACTTATAAGAAAATTAATATTTTGGTTATAATAAATAATTAAAATTTTTTTCTAATGTTCCTAAATTAACAAACACAAAAAAATTGAAATAAAATAAATAAAACCTAAAAAAATACAATCAAAACTCTACAAAAATCCATATAAACATTAAACTTTAAACAATTTGCAATAAAATATGGCAAACTTTTAAGGGAAATATGGAATGGAAAAGACACTAAAAAACTGCATATTTTAAATTAACATAATCAAATAAATTTAGACAAAACCATTTAAGGAGTTTCACGGATCTCATCACCCTGAGTTTTAACCCACTTTTCAGAGCTTCTCTCTCAACCCCGATGATATTTACTGTAATTAACCAAAGCAGCTTGGAAGAAACTACTCATGGGAAGAAGCTCTGGCCAAAAACTTTGCAATTTTGACGTTCAAAACTTACCGAAAGTTGACGCTCCTGGTCTTTCCACTGGAAAAAGCGAGGCGGGCGCGTTGCAACGTCTGGTCGTTGGTGTTGTTGTTGTTGGTCATCGTAATTGGTGTTTCAGGTGTAGTTTGTTGTAGTTTTTGGTTGGAAGGAGGCGGCAGAGGAGGAGGAGCAGCACCAGGTTGGTTTTTCACATTCGCAATAGCAACATGCAACACGCATACATAGGGAGGATAACGACGGAACGGCGAAAACAAAAAATTCAAATAAAAATCAAATCAAACAAAATAAGGCGCTTAATGTTCGTTACGTGCACGGAGTTCGTATGTGTGTGTGTTCGTCTGTGTAGGTGTGTCTGTCGGTCTCTGTGTGTGTATGTGTCAGTTAATAATCGTTACACATTTCTTGCTGTATTTTTTTTTTCTGGCTCGCCCTGCACTTGCAATTTATTGCCTAATTGGTCTGCTGGACACTCACATCGTCGAAATTGGCCATTCTGTCGGATTCGGTTAGCTCTGGCTGTTGTTGCTGCTGCTGGGATGCTGCGAAGATTCCAATGCCTTGACTTTCAGTTTCTGGTTCTGCGATTATTTGTCGGATTGGAGAAACCGGGAGAGAAACAGAAATGGGTAGAGAGAGGGGGAGTAAGAGGGTGGTTACACTGATAAACGTAAACAACACAGACACTCTTTCACTTTCGTTCGCATCTACCGTGTTTTATTGTTTTGCTTTCTTGCGTTTTATTTGTTGTTAAAATTATATGTGTACTTTGGGCGCCGTGGGGGGCGGACGACGGAAGGGAGTTCGAGTTATTAGTATCAACAGGCTGAATCAAGGCGCATGTAGTTCACGCGCTTCGCCAACCGTTCGCCGCGACAACAAAAACTTATATTCTTATAGATTTCAGATCCGAGGGGTTTAGTTGAAAAACATCGATGTCGCTATCGATAAAGTGTTATCGGCGGCACTATCGATTTTCAAAAAAGCTTTCACGAGGAGATTTTTCTAATAGCGACAAAACCAATGGACTTAAAAAAAGTAAGGGGAGCGGCTAAAGTTTTCAGTTTTTTAGTGTAATTTTCCTTTATATTTTTATTATTATTCAGTTAAGTTCATTTGCCAAGCAGCGGCTAATTAACTTTACACTTATTTTGTTTGTGGTTTGTGTCGCGGCTGACATTGGCTAGTGTTGGTAAATGCTCACAAATCTGTTAAATTTAATATTCCGAGAAATTTTTTTGAAATTCTGAAACTTAAAACCAGCATTCGTTGTATGTTTTACGGTTTATGTCATGCTCTAATAATAGACTGCTTTCAATTGCAAGCTAATAAACTGCTTCTAAGAAATTAGCATATCAAGTTCTTTTCACTAGCAAAACAGCTGGTTTTTTTGCTCTTTAAAAACACTTGTTTAATTGGATTGTTTAATCGCTTAGCGAATCACACACCTTTTCGAACGCAAAAGCCGGCTGCTACTGAATGGATTGTTGCTCCACAACCCCAAAATATACGAAAACACACTCGACAAGGGGGCGCTGGCATTCATTATCAGCATTTGAGTGCGCCAGTATTGTGTTTTAATGTGTACTTTGTATATATGATCTATATACAACGCTCGATTTCGGGAGGGGAAAGTCAAGCGTGTCCGCCTGATAACAAATCTCATTGTACTGGACTTTTATACAAGTTTAACTTTTTTTTAAGCTTAATCTATCGTTATCTATTTGTGGTTTTAGCAATATTGGTAACTGAGCTATGTATTTTGCTTTATTAAAGACTTTAGAATGTTTATATACTGCACTTTTCCCGATTCTAATAATTTGTGCTTGCTAACGATGATTTTGATTAAACAATTGGGCTATTTATTGTGTTGTGGGAGAGTCAGCATGAGCTGGCGGAATACTATTAATGATTTGAATATTATTATAATAATATTATCTATTATACTTAGAATACAAATATTACATTTTAATGTCCTGAAGCTAACTAAAGATAAAGTTAGGAAGTTTTATAAATATATTTTACAAGAATTAAAGTCCCCAAAAACCTCGACTATTTAACTGTATAATTAATTCCTAATTTTCTTATTATTTATAAATATTTAAAGTAAGTATCTTTAAATACTTCATTATAAGAAAATTATAGACCCTTGTAATTATGTAATTTTTCTACCCTTCTGTGAATATTTCCTTAACAATTAAATGCCATCTTGGCCTTCTCACACTTACCAATATTTATGACAGTTGTCGCCGGTCGATCTTCATCATTAGCTGCAATGGGAAAAGCAATAAAAATAGGCAATTTTCGTAGTACGAGTTATTACTTACCATTAACTTGGCCTCCGGTGACCTCCGGGGCTGGATTTATCGCATTCTTGTCCTTCATTATTGAGCTCGAACTTTATAAATACTTTGTAATAAACCGACACAAAATCTGTTTCACTTCCCATGCAAAAGTGGTTGAGAAAATGTCAACTGTAAGAGCGGCAAAATATACAAAATTATGTCATAAAATATGCAAAATCGGCACTAAAGTCAATTATATTTCCGTTGACTTGTGTTGTCCTGTTGTCCTGGGGAGAAAAATCAATAGAATCGACGTCACACAGAAGCCCGAATTTCGAAGCTCTATAAATACTTTTTGTTATCAACGAAACTAAAACTCGATTTATTTGTTAAAGCTATTTGAGTGCGCGAAAGTCCAGTTTTGCAGTTCGAAAACAAAATGCACTGAGCCCCATAATCATTTCAAGTTCAACCCGTTGCCGGCGTCGCACACTCTGCGACATACGCATATGGCGTTCATTGCTCAATCGTTGATGAATTAATATGAATTAATTAACGGCCAGACACCGGGCACTTAGCACTGCAAATTTCGATGGCTCACGTTTTCTGTATGACAACATTTTTAGCATGCATATTGTGTAGTAATATTAATCGAAAAATATGAATTGCTCGACTGCGCATTTATTTTTAGAAGCAAAAAATATGCAAGAAATTCGCTGTTATCAGCGAATTGAGTGTACATTTAGCAAGGGATTTGTTTACTTTTATAAAAGTTTTTAACACAAGTTTTACTATTTAAAGGGTGCAAAGTAATAACCATAATATTAATTGTAAATTTTATATTCTAATAAATTAGTTCACTAAAAGTTTCTGAATGAACTTTGAACTTTGAAAGATAAAGAACGCATGAATAATGTTTGATGGAATTATGTTTTTTTTTTTTGTTTAAAACAAAATATTTAAATGTTTTGCTAAATTGCTTTTCAACAACACAATTTTATATTTTTAATATCAACTCAAAATATGAACATTTTTCACCATCCACAAATATCACTCTGCAAAAACTTAAATTTGATTTTATTTTAGTTTCAGCCTTAGTTGCTCTGCCTTTAATTTCACTTTCATGACAGCATCTGAGGTCGCGAATTGTCAACGCGTAAGTTGGCTAATCACAGAGATTAAATAACCGCCTTGGCTCTACGTCCGTCCGCTGGCACTTGAAAACTGGCCTAATCTCACAGCAAAATCCACGCACGATTAGAGCAGCAAAACAAACTGATTCCAAAGACAGACCTCGGCGAAATGGTGGCCAATTGGTAACTGACCAACTCTGGGTATCGGGTAACTGAAGTCCGTGGCCGATGCAGTCCGCGGGGGCTTTAATTACACTTTCCGGCGGCGCAACGCGGCTCGGCGCGCTCCGCTCCAATTTGTATGCGCAAGCCGTCACTGCACGCCGACGACGCCCGCAACTCGAAAAGCAAAGCAAAGCTGAAACAAAGTATTGAAATCGACACGCACTCGGTTGGATTGGGATGAGGACTTCGATTCGGATTCGGATTCGGATTCGGATTCACCTGACGTGGCGTCAGCGCTCATCAAACATGTCTAAACTAAACAAAACAAAAAACTGGCTAATAATTCAACTCTCCGGCTCGTAGCTTTTCCAGTTTCAGTTTACGTTTTCTTTTATTTATGTTTTGTTTTTCATTTGGGCCTTGTTCAAACGCTCGGCTCTTCAAATTTGAATATTAATTCTCTTTGGGGTCTTTTGGTCAGAGATGCACACCATGAATTCTAGGCTCTGAGATAATGGTGATGAATGATTGGGTCTACAGTCCGAGTTTTGTAACCCGAACCTAGATTGGCAATCCACTTTGAGAAATAGTGGTCACCTTGCAACATAGTTGTAGGATCGATTAAGAAACTGGCACCACCAACTGCCAATTAAGAAACTGGACTTACACACATTTTTTTTTTTTTTTTTTTTGGATCAGCAATTTGATTTTGATTATGTGGCTACCAGTTTTTATGTTTTTTGGCCTAGATTAGTAAATATTATTTATTATTTTACTAAAAGAAAAGAGAAAGTGTACTAAAAATACATATTATAGTTTTATCTGTAGGAAATAAGGGTTTCTCTTCAAGAAAAATGAATGAAAATTATACAAATTCATAAATTTAAATGAGTTTAAGATCACAAGAAAGTATAACTCATAAAGCTTTAATAGCAATTAATTTATAATAGATTTTTGCAGACAAAAAGTATTAAATTTTCGATTATTTTATATTTGTTTAAAATGGAAATCAAAAATATTAAATGCATTCTGCTAGAACTTGTAAGTTTACATTTTTTACTTATATATACTAGAAAAAATATGAGCTAATCCGAGCTACAGCAATATAATAAAATATCTCGTCTGGAACTATAAACTTGAGCAACTTCAGCTTGTTCTATTAAATATTTAAGTACTCTATAAGCTGCACAACATACACTTAATTTAATTAGATTTAAGGTTGTAATTACCGCACTTTTGTTTAAAAATATACACAATTACACGGCAATGAGTTAAAATTCTAGAGAAGATCTCAACTTTTTGTTATATGTTACACGATGCGCTGCCGAAATAGGTATAGTTCGGCTTAGGCGAAAGATCGTCCCGTAAATAATAATTTGTTTGCCTTTTCAAACAGCTGTTCGGAGGCTAATATTATATGGAGGTAGAAAAGCAAATAAGTAAATAAATAGGCAAACACATAACCAGTTTTCAGTTTTATTTAGCATCGCATCCGAACCCTGACCATGAAAGCCGCCGGACCAACGGACAAACAGTCAGTGTCAGACGAAGATTGAATCAAGTGAGCACTTGGCGTGTGTGGAGGGGAGTTATCTCTATATAATCCAATACACCTGAAAATTGGTATAATCGAGCCCCCGTTTAAGCCATATTCTATTGCCGTAATTAACGCGTTCTCGACTAATGGCAAGCCTGGACTTTGGCTAAGTTTTACTCAACTTAACGACCAGCAAAAAACCATAAAAAAAACAATTGTAAAAGTGAATTGAAATAGAGAGGGATTAGTATTTGTTCACAGAGTCAGCGCAATTTTTAAAGTCACGCAACGGACGCCTTGCCACCTTATTTTCGAGTGTTTTCTACTTTTATTTGTATTTTGTGTTTTGGCTTCATAAAAGTCTCATTATGTGTGAGTACTTAGCAATTCCTTTTGTTATTCTAAATGGCTTGCTAGATTTTTTTGACAAAAACCCGAATCTCATTTGCGTTGTTTGTGGCTCTGAGATATAAATAAATATATATTGTATGTATAATATAGTATACCCTTGACCCAGGTTCCGGGGTGTACGAGGAGGCATCTCTGGCCGTTAAAAGATTCTGCTTATGGAAACAAAAAAATTAATATAAAATAAATTGAAAAGAATTGTAAATAAAAATCAAATAATAGAGCAAAATCCTGTAAACTGCTAGAATTATAAATACAGATATAAAATATAATAAGAAAGGTAGTTAGTTCTGTATAAATTATAATACCCTGCCAACCTAATCTTTTAATAAATAATAAATTATCGTAACTAGTTGAATTTTAATCTCTTTAATCTTTAATCTCTTGCCATAAAACCCTCAGTTTATATATGTCAGTGTCATAAATGTTGCTTGTCTATTCTTAATATTCAACTACTTGGATGTATAGTCTTTAATTACCATCTCAGTGATATTTACCAAAGTGCATTTTTATTGAATTATAGACCAGCAACCGATCAAACCAGATCTTACTATCATCACAACAAACTACTTTGTAGCTTGCCCTGTTAAGTGGTCAATATTATAAGCTATCATTAACTAATCGCTAAGCTTTTATAATATTAATTATTCAATAAAAGTTTAATTATCTTTCAACGTTTTAGTATACTTCTGGGCTTTAATCGTATCTTTATCTAGCTTTCACAGCAGACAATATCTTTCAGATACAAAACTTGGTTTGTAAAAACATTGAAACGCTCAAAATATTTTGTGGATTGATTTTATATAGATTTTTATGTGATTTAAATGTATTTATAAATATATTGTTTAATTTTACGAAAGGTTGGAAGCAAAGAACGATCGTAAAATTTATTCTGAATTTAAAAATCTAAAATAATGTTTACCTAAATCATGTTTCCTTTTGGTATTATTTGTATTTCTTATTTATATTATTATTTAAATTAGATAAATCCAATTGTAGGCTATCCTCTCGATATGCATCCTTGCAATACTGGAAGATACGACCGAAAACCCTTTTCTGTGTTTCCACTAGAAAAATATTCATAGCATACATCCGAGCTGAAATAATTTTCCAAAACCCAAAGCTCATCATTACCCCAAGTAAAGGAAATAAAAGTCTATTAATTTCCACAATTATTAGTGTATAATTTATTATTAAATATGTTATAAAATTTGTTTATCGTATAAAATATACTCTTACTCTTTGTCTCGTCAAGACCACATCTATATGTATATATATATATACAATATATATATATATTGGGTATATAAATATGTATGTGTATGCATGTATATAGAAAAATGACCAAGCCACGCTTCGTAGTTGCCCGTTCGCTTTTCATTCACTATTTTCTTTCTTTTTTAATTTTTTGACAATTACAATTTTAAACTGCAACTCGTTATTGAATTTGTCGCTTGATTTTGGTAGATTTTCTTTAGCTTTCGGCAAATATACATATATATATATATGACTTATGTAGCTGCTTACTGGTGGGTGTACCTAGTACCCGCACTTCCCTACATATATGCTGAGTGGGAGGGTGAGAATGTATGAGATAATTTTGCGTATGCCGAGAACTTGGTCTCTATTTATATATATATGGTATATTCCGAAGCAAATCATAGTTAAAGGAGAAGAGTGGGCTGTTTTTCTAGATATATTTATGTAGTGTTTGGGGGGTTAGTCTATGTTTTAAGTAACTATGTAAGTATGTGACTATGCGAATAAATGTGGTTAGTATGCTGTCGATCCTTCGATCCTCTATGAATATCCTTGCAGTATGCAGAATGCAATATGCAGTTTGCAGTACTTTTTGCTATGCGAAACCAGTAGCTGGCACTATCAATATTCTCCCTATGCTGCTCTCCGATCGAAATCTATATATGCTTTAACTTTAAACTTAAAACTGTGTGTGTCGTCGTCTGATCCTGGCTTAAAATTTAAATTTGTACTCGTTTTGTACTCAATTGCTCCATAATTATTACATATGTGTTTAGTAATGTGTGTATTGTGTATGCGTAGGTTGAATAACTTCCAAATACCATCAAAAAAATCGAATTTAGATACAATATCTGTTCTTGTCGTCTTCATTTTGTGTTGGATTTGGGTATAACTTAGTTGCTAAATGATTTTGACAAAATATAATTATGATCGTAGGTAAGTAAGTATTTTGTATGTATAATTTTAGAGATTTTTTTGTTGTTATTATATAGTAATAAAGAAATCATTTCTCTGTGCTTGCCGAGAATTGCTTTTGTTGTTTTTGTGTCATTAAAAGTTTTACTCAAAATTGTATTTTGATATAAGAGTTCAATCCTTTTATTCTCTTTTTTTCCTTCTTTTTATTTTTGTTATGTTTTAGCATCGTCAATCGATTGTTTTTTTTATATAAAAAGAGTTGCTTAATTAATATGTATGTTGGGGTTTATTTTTGAAAATCATTCGCACATTTTCAGGGATCATTCTTAGTCGTTTCTCCTCATTTTCTCCCCCTTCTTCCTTAATCGCTAAGTACGTAATACGAAAAAAATTGAATACCTGATTTAAGTTTTGGATTCGTTTTAACTTTAGTTTAGTTTAAAGTTTAGAGGCTACGTTTTAATGAGCATTCTGCTTGCTTTTAGAATTAATTGTTGGTTCGGGCAAACATTTCTTTCGTTTCGTTTGGTGTTTTTTGGAATATATTCGGTTTATTTTTAAACAAAAATACCTGCTTGCAATTGAATTAAGAGTGTATGTGTATTTTTTGGTATGTACTTTGTTGTAAACAGTTTCTTTAATTAACTATTTAATGCGTAGGCTTTTCTTTGAATGTTTCGTGTAATGTAGAGTTGAAAGAAAATATAAGTTATCATCATGTATCGAAAACAATCGAAACTGATCGATAGACAACAATGTTCCTTCATCTCCGATGTGTAATGAGTGTAGTGTTTGTTTTGTAAGTTATTGGTTTATGCTTTTTATTATTTTTTTGATTCTTAAGCCTTTGGCAAATTGTTCAGTATATTCTCATGACTTTTAGTTTTAGTAATTCTTGTTGTTTGTGTTAAACATACTTTAGTATAGTCTATAGATATATAATATATATATATGTTTAAATGCTTTTTATTTTGAATTATGGCATTCGGTATTCTCGCTTAGATCGCAATAATTGTCCTCCCTTCCTTACTTCCTTTCTTTATTTTTTAAGCTTGTAGTTTATACTATTATTAATTTTTTTTTTGTTTTAGTTTTTTTTTACACAATTTCTAAACTGTGGCTTTTAGAAAACGGCGCTCATTTGTAATGATATATAAGTATTTAGTTCTTTAGTATTGGGTTTGTTTTAGTAGTAAATCTCACACAAATATAAAATATGGCATTCTCTCGGATGTCGTCGCTAGGCCCGATACGGTTACGATACGATATATATATGATATATATACACATATGTGTTGTGGGATGATGCTTTCGGCGTGCGATGAATGTGTGCGAGTGTTGTGTTTTTTTTTTTATTATTTGGATTTGAATAATGATTCGATCTGGATCACAAGAAATGAACGGCGCTTCAAGGTTTTACGATTTACGGTTTACGATTTTCGATTTTACAATTCACGATTTACTATTACCGATTACCGATTCACAAATCGGTGAATTATAGATTAAAAATGAGGTTACGACGAGTATGTTATGGCGATTCGTGTGGGGTTGACTAAACTAAACTAAGGTGTAAAATAATTACGATATCTACTCTCTATATAGCTCTAAGTATGTAGGTAGGTCGACCCCCGTCTCCGTCTGTTTGCATTCTGCGATCTGGTGTATATATTACGTGTATATATATAAATATTGTATATGTTTTTTGTTGCCATCGCTCTCGTAGAGCCTTCTAGCATTTTTGCATCATTTTTTTAAGGTATGGTTAGTTTTTTTTATGATTTTAGGGATGTTTTGTTTTTGTTTTTAGTTTTTTTTTCTTTGCGCATTTTATGCAATGTTGCTTTATTTGTGGAAGGAGTGTAGCTATGTATTCTCTCTATATCTCTCTCACACACATCTATCTCAATCTCTAAGGTCGGGTTTTTGTTTTTAAACACAAGTACAAAGAATATAAAATGAACGAACAGGTAAACTAAGAACGTAACGTAAACTAAGTAACTAAGTTGGCTCAATATATTTTCAATTTTTCACCAGGATCTAGAATATAGAACCTAGAATCGTACCTAGTCTCTGTTTTGTGTGTGTGTATATATTTGCTAGTAAAAACGTTCCACCTCCAATGACAGATAATTCAGCTAATTCATTCATTGTTTTTCCTTTGTTTAATTCTTGTTGTTTCTTGTGTTTCTTCTTTGTTTTGCGAGGAACATGTCACCTAAAATGTGTATTCAATACGCTCATACATTGTATATTGCTCTGGATTATTTTTCCCATACGTTTTTCACTATGCCACGCCCCCGCTAAGTCTACTAAATGCTAATGAACACATTGAGTCAAAAATTATGATAATTTTCTTCGTTACTTTTGCTTGTTTTAGCTAACCCCTCTCCTCAACTACCGCCTGTCCTTCTTAATTACAAAACGGAAAGCCCTGCCTGTGATGTTTGCACAAAAAAGCGCTGGATGAAGATGCGGAACTCGATATTGGATGTGGATGTGGATGGGGATATGGATGTGGATGCGGATGAAGTATAATGTTAGTTAAACTCGGTTTTGTCAGCTATGCCCATGATTTATGACTTTTATGATCAGATCTCTATAGGTATAGGTGTGTGTTAAGTTAAGCTATGTTAAGTTACTTTACGTTATATCAATGTCATTGCAATTTTTGAGTGTTGTTCGTTTTCACGTTGTTTTTTGTTTTATGTTTTTTGGCCTCACCATAATATATGGTTCTCTCAGTTGGCTCCGAAATTGCGGTTTAGTTTTAATCAGTCTTTGTTAAAAAGTTCAACCAAAAAGTCAGCGGGTTCCTTCCATTGTTTACTTGTTTTTTTCTTTGTTTTGCTTCGCTTTGCTCTTACAAAGTTCGTGTACTCACTTGCTCAGTCTCAATAATATAAGAAATAAGTTTAAAATACGTACAAATATCGCGGAAAAATAATTAATTTAAAAACAGAATAGTTTAAGGACAAACGAATTACGAATTATGAATATAATACAAACATTAATTAATACCATATTCCGCACAAAGTTTGCTAACTCTTGTAGAACCAAAAGATACTAAAAAAAACGAACATGTATCGTTATTTACCCCTATATAGTAGTTATCTCTCGCTCATCTTTCCGCTAAGCAACCGATGCCATAAAAAACGCACTCTCCATCAGCTAGCAAACTGCTTTTCAGTCTAACTAACAGGTATTTGAATATTTTCGTCTAGTAAATGGTTCGAGAGTTTACCCCCTTCTTGCTTTATCCTTTTCACTAGGTCCTGAATGCTTCTCGGACTATCTATCGCCTACTGCTAATTATCTCCTATATCCTATATGCTTCCACTGTAGTTTTTTTTTTCGTTCTAGTTGGTTGTTTGGGGGCTTGCTCTTGTATATTCGCTAGATATATATATATATTGTATGTATAGGCATACGCGTCTGGTAGATATCTAGATATCTGTAGATACATATGTGTAATTCGTATTGTTGTATTGTGTAAATTACCAGAATCGTAACCATTATAACTCTTAAGCATTATCGAGGTAATCGTTGTAGCACTTAAGCTAAAAAATTTTCGCTAATTTTCCCATGCTCTCCGGAATTTTCTTCTACTGATTTTGTTATCCCTTTTCGCTCAACGGCTCCTGTTTTCTTGTTTTATCCTTGTCCCTATTCAATCTGATCTTAGCTCCTGTGGTGTGTGTGTGTGTGTAAATGGTCTAAAAAAGATCGGCACTCGCTAACCTAACTTAGAATACGTGCACAAACCGCTTGTAAGGGTTAGACCCTTCCTTGGAGTCTGGCGACAGTTCGATGAGGAATACAATGCGACCGTCTGGCATTAAAGCCACATCGCAGGTTCTATCCTTCTCGTCCAGCGTCGGCGGCATTAGCGGATTTATCGAGGGACGAACCTCAATCTGTAAAGATTGTGTTTAGTAGATGTTTCTTATAGGTTTAAATTCTTTAACTTACATCCCACATAAAGTCCAGGTTCTGATTAAAGACCAGTATGCGTTGATTCTTGGAATCGGCCACTATAATGCGGCCCTCGTCGTCACAGCACAGGCCCGAGGGCCGATTGAACTCGTGGAAGCCCGAGCCCTCATGTCCCTTAACGGACAGGATCTGCAAACCATAGAAATTACGAATTAGTGATGAAATTAATAAATATAAAATAGCAAACTCACATCGTTAATGTCAGGATCAATCAGGTAGAGGCAGTGGTTGTCAAAGTCAGACACTATTATGTTGCCCGTGGGCGTGTAGCAGACTCCTCGTGGCGAGGCAATGCCCTTGGTTTGCCCATGGTTGTCGAACACTATCTGGCGGATGAAGCGACCCTCTGAGTCAAACTGCTGGATGCGATGATTACGCGAGTCTGTGACTACAATCTGGCGACGCGAATTGACGGCCACATCCCACGGATACTGGAACTGGCCGTATTCCTTGCCATAGCTGCCAAACTTGAGCAGGAAGACGCCGCTGGCAGTGAAGATCTGCACGCGATGGTTGTCCTTGTCCACCACTATAATGCGATTATCCACATCCACACAGATGCCGGCGGGCAGATCGAACTCGCCATTGCCCACGCCCTTGCGACCAAACTTGAACTTCAGGGAGCCATCGGGATTGAAGACCTGAACGCGATTATTGCGACGATCCGAGACGAGAACATGGCCCATCTTGTCCACGCACAGACCCCACGGCCGGCTCACCTGACCATCCTCATGTCCCTCGGTGGCAAAAGACAACGACAGAGCATTTGAGTTGCGCACTTTGACCAAATCCATGCAACCGGGAATAGCTTGCGTTGTTCGTGGCGCACTGAAGTGTAGTCCCGGCGAGCTGCGCAGTCCATTGAGTTCCCAGTCCAAAGCGGCACTGGACATGCCGCAGGCACTGCCTCCTCGGGGCTGCATGATGGGCGATGGGATGCGGAAACTGTTGTCACGCAGCAGGGGGCGTCGGACATTTGTGGAGGCCACACTCAGCGGATTGTTAGGCAGATTCATGCCAAAGGCCATGTCCATTCCGTTGCCAACGCCCACGTTACCAACTCCACCGCCAACTGGGCCCACACCAACGCCCACAGAGGCGGCAGCAGCAGCCACAGCATTCACACTGGAGACACTCGGCACAATGCCATTGCTGCTGGAGACGATGGGCATGTTCTTGTCGTCCACCAGAATAACGCCTCCCTGATTGCGAATATCCTGCAGCAGACTGTAGTCGGGCGGAGCGAAGGCAAACACCTCCTGCTTGGGCTGCAAATCCTTGTAGATGCCGGCAAACTGCTCCATCTGTCGCTGGCCATTAGTCAACTTCATGGCAATCTCTATTTGGTCCATATTGCAGGCATTGTCCGCCACCTTGCTGAGCATGTCTGAGGTCTCGGAGAGACCGGCGAGGGCCGACTTCAAGCCTGCCATCTGATCGTGCAGAATGGCCAGGCGGCGCTGGCGCAGCTTCTCCACAAAGTCGAGGAGGAAACGCTCGCGATCCTCGATGGCAATGATGAACTGACGGAAGGCCTTGCGTATATTGTCACTCAGCTCGGTGCAGTTGCGCTCGATCAGCCGAATAAAGGCCAAAGCCTTGTCGATACTGCTCTTGATGCAGCGTGTTCCCACCTGGCTGCTCTCGATGGCGCCCTCCAGCTTCTCCTTGGACCCGACCATGAAGCTCTGAATGGACGCATAGCTGTGCTCCTTGTGCTCGTGCAGGGTGCAGCATTGACACACCAGCTTGCGGCAGTAATCGCACACGTAGCGTAGCATCTCGTTGTGTATGTCGCAAATGAAGTTGCCGCTGGGCGGTGTATGGACGTTCGCGGAGCTCCCGCCCGTGGGTGAGGCTCCAATGGGCGTCGGGAGGGAGACAATTGAATGGTTAGAGGACAGAGGACTGTTCCGGTGCTCCCTTAGGCAATCGTTGCACATAAACTCGTTGCACTCCAGGCAACGTATCGAGGCGCTCACCTCGCACCAGCCGCAGCTAATGCTCGAGTTATTTGACGATTCTGGTGACATCTTTGGATTGCTGCGTGCACCGCTGCCGATGGGACCTATGCTGAAGTCGCCGTGCGTTTCCAGGCCGCCCAAAAAATTGTTAATGAAGAAGTCCGTGCGTGGTGGCGAGCTATAAAGGATTTAAATATTATTTATTTTAGTTATTTGTGATTTAGTTAGCTTAAGTAAGAACACTCACCTTTGACCCACATTGGAGACCATCCCCACATTGAGATCCCAGGCGGGGAAGCTATCGAGGATGCCTGCTAGCAGCCGCTCAGAGGAGTTGCTGGCATTGCTGCTAACGCTGCCGCCGCCACTGCCATTGGCCGTTGAGGAGGAGTTGGCCACGCCGTTGGCGCTCGGCGCATTGCTGCTGGCCATTTGTTGCGGAACCGAATTGTTTGACAAAAGTTCCATCATAAGAGTAATGTTGGTGGTGAGATCACGTTTCTATAGCACAAGGCGGCAGTCGTCGTCGTCGATGCAAAGGCGCTTTTCCGCTATAAAAGTGAGCAAGAAGTTTCCGTGAAAGAACTTTCGAAGGACTTGTCTAATTCTTTTGAAAGCTAAAGCCAAGATCGATCGATCGATTGTGTTTTCTAAACAGCGTTTGGAACGCGCGCGATGATACGTCGTCGGTTGCCGAGGGGTAGCAGCTAACTAAATTGGCCAGGGAAAAGGTGCTGCATTAAGTAGTCCCAAAGCAGGCATGCAGCTGCATCTCTCAGCGTCTTAGGTAGCGAGGAAAATCCCCCTACCGCCGACCCTTGATCCTTTAAGCAGGCCCGTCCCCGAATCCGAGGAAAATGCAATGCAACCCGAGGAGTGGCAGCTGTGTGGCGCGAGCAGCCTCAGCAGGTCAGATTTAAGTAACTGTGTGTCTGTGTGTGTATCTTTTTTTGTATCGAGAAAACGCACAATCCTGAAATCCTGGAATTTTAAAATCAGCCACGCATTTCCTCTAAATTTATGTGCCCAAAATGGCCAACTTTTCGCGCGCAATTCTTGGTAATCAGGCTGTACTTCGGAAAGATATATAAATGTATCTAAATACCTCTGTTTTTGGTAACCCAGATACCAGAGCTTGGAAATTCCCTGCAACTCCGGCTGCCCTCGAAAAGCAAAGGAAAACAAACGGTACAGGACGTCGCTGGGTTAGGATTAGAGAAGGAAAACCACCCCCGGTGGAGCACACTCCACCTTATCGCGTAGTTATAGCGTAACCCCAGCATTTCCACCCACCCACCACCACCTCACCCTCTACGTCTCTGCAGTGCGCAAGCGACTTTTCCGGCTAAGGGGAGGGGGGGAGACAAAGTCGTAATAGAAACAACAGACGGACAGAACTGGTTGCCATCTTCAAGACGTCGTACGCCCAATCAACCAAACCGACCGACCGACTTTCATCCCCTCAAGCAGGAGCAGGATTTCGAGGCGACGACGGCTTCTTCTACACTCTGCCGAAAACTTGATGACCCAACAGACGACCGAACGTGTTCCTTAGACATCCTGATTTTGGGTAATTCGAGTTAATTTATAGCCTAACTTCAAGGGTGGCCTAGCGACGAATCCCAAATCTTCTGGCAAACTTGGGTTAATGCTAACCTGGAAAGGTGGCAAAGGGTTGGCCAGTGGTGGGGGATTTTTAAGAAAAACAAGAGTTTTCTTCAAGGAAAAAAAGGATCAGATGAATTTATTAACTCTGTGATTGTTTCTGTGAATATATTTCATATTCAGAAAATATAATGCAATTTTATGGTATGTTAAATTTTGGGGTGGTACAGGGGAAAGGATTTTTGGTCCTCAAAATATTTCAAGCTTAAAACATAAAATTTTTACCGTTCTAAATTCCTTTAAATTAAAGCGATTTATAATAATTCCTTGACTGATGAAATTATATCTTTAAACTTCATTTGAAGCAATTTTCTATAAAAAATATGTCAGGACCTTATTAAAAGTGGTTTTCCGTAATACCTTTTTAGAAAGTAAACCCAAATATGCATATCCTTTGTAAAAACCCAAGTAACTAGAAGAAAGGGGTTGCATCTAATGATTTCATCGAAGAAATACGAACGAATCCTGGCGTATCCTGCAATCAATACTTTAGAACTCTACGTTGATCCCCTTTTTCATAACATAACAATGCAATTCAAGGATATTTTCAAACCGTGTAGACAGCAGCGGCAAAAATAACAACAACAAGGATAAGAGCAGAAACAGGACGAAGAGGAGGAGGAGAAGCAGAAAAAAGAGGAGGAGGAGGCAGCGGCTAAACTACCCTTGTCACCCTTGAACATTTTCCATTGAAACTGGTCTGCTGTCTCCGAGTCGCAGGACGTGGAAAAAAACACGACCAAGAAGTTAAAGTCCTTTCAAACACACACACACAGCCACAGACACATCGGTACACGTACTTGTGCGCCTGTGTGGGTCTCCGTGTACGTACAGGCGAGGATACAACGACTACGACGCAAATTATAACGGGGGATGAGGACGAGGGTTGTATTTACACACAAGTTTCTCTACATGTCCGTTTGTAGGTGGTTTCTGCGCCGCAAAAATCGTGTATATTTGTATATTTCTGTATGTATGTATATTTTGAAACAAGCAAAATACAAAAAAAAAACACAAGGCTGGGGGAAAGGTTGAGAGGAATCTTTTGCGAAATCTTCTTCGCTTGACTTGCAGAAAATCAATACATTTTTGCCTTCGAAAATTAAAAGTTTATTTATTTATTTCCCGTTGATAGTTGTTCCTCTCTTGCAACGCCCTAGTAGCTGCATCTCTTTCCCGTACACACCTTTTTTAGCAGCCGCATGCAAGTCGCCGTTATATCCGCGCTCTTATTGTTGTTGTTTTGAAGTTTTCACCGTTTGTTTTTTATTTCTCGTATGTTTCCCCGTGTGTGTTGTTTCGCTAATTGATTCGATTTCGTATTTTATTCGGTCTGAATTTGATGCGGTTTTCGGTTTTTATTTTCGTTTTGATTTTCAGCGGATTTTCGCGAGGCGAAATACAAATGTGCTTTTTCTTCGAGAGAGTTCTTATTATATGCGTGTCCGTTCGCTCCCGACATTCGTGTATTCCTTATTCCGACTGAGGAAGAAGATACATCCGAAAGCGACACCGAAACCGAAAACACAACATAACACACTCAATCTCAATGCTCTCTCGCTGTCTCTGTTGCTTTATTCATCATCATCATCAACATTATCATCGTGAGGCCTAAACAAAAAAATAATAAACTCAAATTGTATCTCACACGGTTAGTTTTTTGATTTTCAAGTGCGCGCGCGCGCTCCTAAAATGTCGCTCCGACTCGCTCTGTCTCTCTCTCCCTCTCTCTTTCTCTCTCTCTCTTTGAAAAGCACGTACATATTTATGTACATATGTATGTATGCTCGCATGCACATTTTTATCTTCTATTTATTTTCACTTATGCCGCAAAGAACTGCAGTAAAATGCAGCCAACGGAAGAGAGGGTCGTGGCAGGAGTTTACCTAAATGCGCAGCTTTTTAGCCCTAAACAATCGAATCCACTGATTAAAAGTCCCAACAGGCTCATCTCATCAGCTAATAGGATAATGGCGTCCGATTTTGGCTAGGGTATCGGAAAGGGTATATTGGTTTTCTCACACACCGCAAAACTATCTCACTACTTATTGAGCTTCCCTGGTCACAACACAATTCAAAATCCATTTTAGCTTTTCCTATTAATTTAAATTTGTTAAAAACTGATTTTTTTTACCACTCACTTGTCAAATTCATGCACTCTTCGCGATCACAGGGTATCCCATAGTCGTCACTTTGCTTGCTGTTGCTTTCTCCGTCCGTTCTTATTCGTTTATCTCATGCGTGTGTTTGTTTGATCGATGTTGAAAGCTATCGAAATCTTTGGAAAACGTCTCTCGTTGTTGTTGTTTTTGTTATTATTTAGAAATTGTTTACATTTTCCCCGGCTCTGCGGCGTATCTATATTTTGCGTTAGTAGTGGTACCACCCTCGTGCACTTTTCCTCCTGCAATTAAAAGCCATGAACAATTGCTCTTATTGTGTGTGTCTGCGTGCGTGCGAAGCTTTGGCGCGTCTGCTTCTCCTGTTTTATTTACTTTTGCGGGCGTGTTCCGGCTGCAGGTTTGTTTGGCTTAATCGAACACTTCCAATTCTGACCCACTTATTGTGGCGAGGACTAGGACTCGAATTCTTCTCCAACCTTCACGCACGCATTTAACCAACAAACTGTAAAACTCATGTTCATGCGCTGCCGCTGTTCGTCTCTTTAATTCTCTCTTGTCGTTGCCTGCTCTCTCGACGCCCTTTTGGCTTGTTGTTGTTGTTTTTCTTATTTTCTGCCCCTGCCTCGGTGAGAGTATTGGCCATAGGCGACTAGTGAGTGATTTAGATTCGACTAGATCTGGTCACACTGTGACCGATATGAAAATTTAAAATATTTCCGTTAAATCGTTTCAAAATAATGAGAGAGCTTATAAAAAGATTAAATTATAATTTTAAATATTTATCCTTTCCCCGGAATTTTCCGACTTGCTATGTTTTCCAAATTTAAAATTCCAACAAGAGCATACAAAAGTCACCTTCCTATTGCTCATTTTTCACCCAAAACGGAGTACACTGAGCAGCTGAGAGAGAAAAGAGCGACAGAGAGCGGTAGAGAGCCACTTACATTAACGGCGCATGTGGCGCGAAAATGCGGAAAATGAACGTTGGAGCGGAGACGAGATTTGAAATGGCCGGAGGAGGGAGGGGAGGACAGACACCACCGGATGACGATGAGACCGGTGGCGTGCATTTTGTTGTTGTTGTTGTTGCTGCAGGAGGCATACACCCTTAAGGAACTTGTTTTGCACTGAGAGAAATTTTCACTACAACAAGCCATGGCCGTGGATAATTGGGAACGCGGAACGGGGAATGGGAATGGGAACGGGCAACTGGGAACTGGAAAACTGCGGGCGGGCGGGCGTTCGAGCAGGTAAAATGCGCAGGTGCGCCGGAACGTGATGTGATGCCCACAGGTAGGGCCAATTCGGTTATCCTGTGGAGAAGACAACAAGTAATTACGCTGGTATTTCTCGATCGTCTATTTAAAAACGTATGTATTTAAGGCTACAGGCTATATGGGATGTATTCAAGTATATATATGGTGTGTGTGTGTGTGTGGAGGAAGGAGGGCAGGCCGGAATACTGATTACATGCTACGTATGTATGCAGATCCACGGGTTAGTCAGTCGCGTTCTTATAATACTGTAAGCTAAGCTTATAACGTACAAATCATCCACCATTCCTTCCGGCAGCATGAATCACGGCTTCAGCCGAACTCCAACTCCTCGATGAGGACATTCTGCAGCTTCTGGCGCACGCGCAGTCGCCGACGCTCGTCGAGGCGCTGGAGGAAGGGCATCAGGCTAAGCAGGAACATCCGATCCGCCTCGTCCTGCAGATCGCCGCCGGTGGGCTCTGTATTGGTGGTGGCATCCGTCGTGATGTACTTAAAGGGCAGATCCGTCGCATTCGGGGACTGCGATGTGGATGAGCTGGAGGCCTTGGCATCTGGCTCGCTTTTCAGGCTATGACTCAGACTACGGCTGGAGGTGTTGCTAGTACTGTTGTTGTTGTTGTTGCTGTTATTATTGTTGTGGTGGGTCTTCACCTTGGCCTGCTCCATTTCCTCATCGTCGTCGTCCAGCACTTCGATGGTGAAAACGCTAGGATTGGCCTGCTCCACCCGTTTGCCACGCTCCTCCTCTTGATTCTCCGAGGCGGCATCCTCGTCAAAGTCATCGTCATCCTCCTCTTCGCCCTCCTCTCCCACGCCTGACATTTCCTCTTGATCTGTGTGCTGCTGCGGCTCCAGCTTGACCCGCTTGCTGTCCGGCGGCTGGCAATCACGATCCTCGAAGAAAGAGCTAATGTCCGAGAAGCTCGGCTGATGCAGCTCGGAGTCGTAGCTGTCACTCAGCTCACAGATGGGCTCTGTGGCCACCAGGGGCAAAGAGTCATATTTGTCCACGCCCAGGACATTATTATTCTCCGACCAGTGTCCCGGCGGATGCTTTTTGCTGCTACTCCGCGTCTGACGCATAATATTCTCATGGACGGCGGGCTCCATGAAACGCATGTCGTTGTAGAAGCGCCACGACGAGGGCGTCTCATTGGACAGGTTATTGCGGATGTACACCTTGCGAAAGTTGTCCCTCAGGTGGCCCCACTTGATGCGGCAGATGTCAGCTGCGGGGAGACATGAGGAGGAGCAGAAGGAGAAACTGTTATGGCAACTGACACTACGTGAGATCTCTGCATTTACTCACCCGGAAGATTCACATCCTGACCCACCTCGAACCAGATGGGAGTAATGTCGCTGCGCTTCTGGCCATTGGCATTGTTTCGCAGCCACAACATGGGGCGACGCGAGACGGCGGCTATTAGCCGCTTCACCGTCTCTATGGGCAGCTTGGCGGTGTTGGTGAAGGCAAAGGTGGCCGCGGAGACGGCCGAGGCCGCCACCGACGATGACGCATTGTAGGCCAGCTCCATGACCGATCCCAGGCCAGCAGCTCCGAGTCTTCCGATCACTATCCGCTTCCAATTCCGTATTTCCCAGCGAGCGACTCGCGCAGCTCAAGCGCTCAGTCAGCACTGAAAATACAAAAAATACGGGCGAGCGAGCGACCACGACCACGCGAGTGCTGTACGGGAACCAGTTTACGTGCCTTTTAGGCGACGGCGAAGGCGGTGCCAAAAGAGAACCGGCGAGGAGAGAGCGGCTCAAGCAACAGGCTTTGCCACGAACCGAGGTGCACGAAGAAGAAGAAGCAGCGCAGAACCCCCAAAGGCAGGCAGGCAGGCAGCCAGCAACAACAACAAAAACGACCACTAAAGCAGCCCCCGTCTCTGGTCTCTGGTCTCGGTCGGTCGTCGTCTCTGCCTGGCAATATTATCCGGATGTAAAGCTTCCGCTGGCCGCAACGCAACTCACTGCTGCTGCTTGTGTCGTATTTGCGCGCTTTACGGTTGTTAACTTCGCCGTCGCTTCAGTGCCCGCCGTAACGAATCCAATATGCTCTGCCAAAAATCAGTAAGAGCATCTGACACGCGCAGCGCATCGACTTGAGCGAACATGTCACCACTTTGCACCTGTTGTCTCTTTCTAATCAAGACTTTCTTTCCACTGGATGTGTGTGAGTGTGTGTGTGTAGAGGGAATATCCTTTTCCAGGCCAACATCCAGTCTTAAATGCCTGGACTTGGCCAGTGTAGCGTATGGTGTATGCGCGGTGTAGCGTACTTTTGTTTATTTTTATCAAAACTGGATTTTACTACGGTCGGCTGGCGGCTGGCCTGGCATGGAAATGGAAATGGAGCTGGAGTGAACGTAAAAAATTCACGCCACGCCAAGCCAGTGGAAGCACTGGCGGAAAAGAGAGAATGAGTAAGTGTGTGTGTGTGTGTGAGTGAGTATGTGTTGGATGGGAACAAAAGCTCCAGCTGGAAACTTCGTCACGATCGTGAGCCTGGAACCTGGGGCCTTCTTTATACATACGTATGTATTGATGTACATATGCGATGTCTCCCCTGTATCCGTTGTCTGTATGTAACTGCCCAGCTTGCACGTTTCGGGGCAAGTCTCATCCTCCTCCACTCCTCCTCCTTCTCAACTTGCCGCACCAGCGAAAATGCAAGTGAAGCAAATATGAGAATTGGCGACCGGGGTTTCTTTTATCAGATCGGCAGCTTTGCCTTGCGGTTGGGCTTCTCTTTTTTCCAGCTTGACATTTGATCCTCGCCGCAATTCACATACACATATACACATCATAAACACATACACTCACAATAAGTGGAATCCAACACCGTAATTGGCCATTTTCAAGAACCTCTTGGCGAAGAAAACTGTGGAAAAAGATCTCGCATGCGAGGCATACATACTAAAAAAGTACGGGGACCGGTTCTGGCTAGCAATCCGGTCGTTTTTAACGGAATTCCTCAGGCCAGGCCATCTGGCGTTGCCATCGAAATCCAGGATCGATATGAAAACTGATTCTTGAACTTAAAATATGTTTAGTTTTCGTTTAAAATAAGGTTGTTGAGCTAAGCTAATGGGTATCCTTTTTAAAATTGATGGTTTTTCGAAATATAATAAAATTATTTGATATTTTTCAACAAATTAAAATAAATAATACTTTAAGGTGAGCTTAAGTTAAGAACTATTCTCAACTGAAATATAATAGAAATTACTAAACATTTTTTCCTTCCAATAAAAGTTTTTATAGAAGAAATCTTAAATTATTTTGAATATATTCGCCCATTTAAGACCTGGAAAAATTACAATTTTCTTAAATATACATAGATAAAAACGGACTTTACAGATTTACAAACACACGGATTACAATGATTGACAGTTAACAAAACACAATGACTGAGCGATAAAATATATACCTTATATAGTAGCTTATGCAAGCGATAAGTACTTCGTTCCGGAATCCTCATAGAACATGTAACAAATAGACGACGAATCACAAAACACACGCTTAATAATAAAGAAATTCATGTAAGGGGCTTTTGAGAGATTTAAGAATCTGGAATATATATGTTTTAGACATATGGGCTTTACTCTACACGTACAGTATGCATATTTATAATGAATGGTAATGGTCATGTTGCCCGGTCCAGCGCCTGCGCCCGGTAATAATCGTGATAATGATGGCGGCGATGAGGTTGTCTTTCACACAGCTACCACGTTTGGTTCCACCTCGACGTTGTTATCCTCCTCTTCCTGCGAAGGCAGCGAGGCGGATATGCCACGCTTGCGATTGCCACTTGATTGTGGCGTCGCAGTCGCTTGGCCTCCCGTCATGATGGAATAGTTTTTAGAGGAGGATTTTCGCGGACTAACGCCGGGATCTTTCTCCAAAGCCACAAGCTCGCCATTGCTGTGTCCATTGCTGCTGTGTGGGGAGCAGCTGCCATTGCTATTACCAGCGCCATTGCCAATCCCGTTGCCATTCCCATTTCCAGCGCCCGCCTCATTGATAAAGACGTCCATGTGATCGATGGTGTCGTTCAGGGCAAAGCTCTGGTCCCGCCGCTCGCTCTTCTTCCACAGATAGTAGAAGTGGACCAGTTCGCGCATGGTTCGCGTGCGGACCTGAAAGAGCCCAACGATCATCGCGGACACACAGATTACTTACTAGGGGCGATCGGCGGGCTGCGATGGACGGTGCTTTACCTGGTTCTGTCGTATCTGAAGGAAGTCCTTGCCGAACTTATGGATGCCCTCCTCGAACTTTAGGCACTCGTCCTCCGACCAGCTGCTCATCGTGTCGCTACTGAGGGGCAGAACGTTCATGCGCTTGCGACGCAGCGCCTCCTTGAAATCGTAACCACACTGGACGAGCAAATGAAGCGCCTGTTCGTTGTCCTTTACCACAGACTCTTGATCGCCCACGGCCAGCGGCCTAGGAGGTGTCGCAGGAGGAGGAGGAGCGGGAAGCGCAGCCGTTGGGGAAGTTGCCTCGCCTGCCGTTATCGCTGCTGCAGAAGCTTCATCGCCTACCACAGAGTCTCCGCCCTCCTCGGGCGTAACTATGGCTCGCGTTTCCTGAATCTTGGCCAGATAATCCTCCACCTCACGTTCACTGACCTGGCTAGGCTCCCATATCAACTGATCCTCGTTCTCGTACGGCAATATGTCGCCATATTGCGAGAGCCCCTCGGGTATCTCCGCCTGATAGTCATTGCCCACCATTATGATCTTTCTGGCATCGTCCATAGACTCAGACTCGCTGTCCTCCTCCTCCTCGTCGGCTTCCGCTTCGTCGAAAAGCGTCTGCAGCGGTGTGACTGCAAAAAGAGTTACATAATCGGAGTTAGTGATCGCCTCCCAATCGTTTATGGATAATTTAAAACCAAACCTACATCGTTCAACGTTCTCGACGCTAGAAGTCGCCAGATCAGCAAAGGACTCCTCCGGATACAGATCTAGCAAGTGCGAGCGATGCGGCTTCCTGGTGGCTGCTTCAGACGACGGCAGCGGCAGCGGCGGCTGCGCTTCATCAATGTCCATTAAAGCTTCTCCTGTTCCCAGCTTTGGCTCTTCCTCTTTTTCTTGTAGCTGCTCTGCTTCGAACTCGTTGTTTGTTTTCACAGAGTTCGAGGCAACGCCCGAGCCTGACGTGTTTGCCGCGTCTGTGTCCTCCTCCTCTTGGTACTGCCGCTTGGTGGCACGACGCGCTCTTCGCGAGGAGCTGCCGGAACGATTTGAACTGCTCACTGCCGGCGAGGACGCCATTCCGCCTCCGTACTTGGCCAACAGCTCCTCGATGGGCATTTCGCTCTCTTCGCGAAGCGTGGCTATTTCATCCTCGGCGCTGTGTGACTCCTGATCCGCCAGGGCCTCCTCCTCGTTCAAAGTGGCCTCGTCATCAAAGTCATTGACCATCATATCGATGGTGGGCTCGAAGGTAGTGTCCGCCACCGAAGAAGTCGGCGAAAAGGGCGGCTGGACGGTGGTGCTTGTGTTGTCCGAGCTGGTAGCCGGCGATTTGCGCCGCTCACGGTCCCGCTTGGTGGGCGTTAACGATGACATTGTGGATGCGTCGCTGTGGGGCTGGCTGCCGGAGTCCACTGACGCCTCGGAGGCGCTGTGCAGAGAATGCTCCGAAGATTTCCCGGACTCCATTATTTTCCCGACAAGCAGTGTGGCAGTGGCCAGAGCGCCAAAAATATCCCAACTTTAGTGAGGCTCAATAAGCGGAGACATTTTGTAAAATGTGAACTGGTCACACTAGATTTTAAGAAATTAATTTAATTTTAATTAATTTTTAAATGTTAATTGTTTAATAGAACATTAATTTAAATCGAATAACCTGAGAAAATCTTGGGAACGAAAAAATACCAAACAAAATTAGGAAAACTTATTTTTTTATTGAAAAACATCTCTTTTAAATTGCGCTTAATAATAGGAATGAATGAGTAAATAATGACAAATGAGATAAACATGATTTAATTAACAAATACGAATGGTATTTTTGCCCATGACCACAATGGCGCCTTCATCCTGCACTTCCTTCAATGCATCCTCGAATTGTTCCCGCGTGATCATCTAAAATTAAGCAAATTATTAATACAAATAAGAATAATTTCACTTTTTAAGAGACACTCACAATTTGGGATCCCTCCTTGACCTCCTTGAATAATTTTTGATAGGGAACCGTGGGCACCTTGCCCTTCTTCTTCAAGTTCTCCTTGATGGCCGCCACCAGATCAGCGCGCTTCTTTCGCGCGGCCGTTGATAAGCCTGTGGTGAGGATGCCCACATCGATCTTGCCAGACAACGGATCAGTGGCAGACTGCTTCAAGGCCTCGCGATGCAGACGCCAAGCCTCCTCAACGTCCAGCAGCTCCACCTCGTTGCTGAGCCGCACCTTGGCATGAGCCTCCGACAAGCGGATAAGACTCTCCAGCTGGCGGGGGTAGGCAGAGATCTGGCCACGACCAGCACCCACCTTGCGCATGTCCACATAGGCCTGAATCAAGCGCTGCTGGGCCTCATCGGAGAGCGTGGGCGACAGATGCTCGCGGGCATAGGCGATGTAGTCCCTCAAGACGCTCATGTCCTGGAAAATAAGTATATTTTAGAATTGCCGCTAATTAATCCTTGCCTTAGCATAACTTACAAACATGGTATCCTCCTCCTCGTGACGGGTGACATAGTAAAGCGAGACCAAGTGACTGGCCAGACGCTTGTCGAATACCTCATCCTGTGGGTCGAGTACCAAAAAGATCAGATCGAAGCGAGAGAGCAGAGTGTGCGGCAGCTGAACGTTATCGATAATGTTCTTGCGCTTATTCCACTGCGACTCGGCGGGATTGGCGGCTGCCAGAATAGAGGTGCGAGCGTTCAGCTGACAAATGATGCCCGCCTTGGCAATGCTCAACGTTTGCTGTTCCATCACCTCGTGGAGCACGCTGCGCGTCGAGTCGTTCATCTTGTCGAATTCGTCGATGCAACAGACACCGTTGTCGGCCAAAACCAGAGCGCCACTGCATATACGAGAGCCATTAGCTTAATGATAACACAACAATATAATCCAAAAGTGGAAACTCACGTTTGCAGGACCAATTGCCGGGTCTCCGGATCCTTGGTCACATAGGCAGTCAGGCCCACAGCCGAGGAGCCGCGACCCGAGGTGTACTGCGATCTCGGCACCAAATTGTAAACATACTGCAGCATCTGGGACTTGGAAGTGCCGGGATCACCGCACAGCAGCAGGTGAATCTCTGATCTAAAGTTCTGGCGACCCAGGGTGGCGTGCTTTTTCTTGGTGCCGCCAAATAGCTGCAAAAGGATGCCCTTCTTGATGTCATCGTTCTCGTAAATCGAAGGAGCAATGGCCCTGGCCAAGCGATCGTAAATGTCGGGCTTTTTGGCCAGCAACTGCAAGAGTTCGATGCGTTCCGGTGGGAAAATGTGATCCTTGCTGGGAAGAGAAGTGAACTTGAGTTTAGAGTGACAAATAATGGTAATTTTTCCAGGCTTACCCTTCCTCCTCCTCGTAGAGCCGCTTGTTATCCACCTTGCGGAAGTGAACCACGTCAACATGGGTCTTGTAGACGCTCTTCACGCTTGAAGAAATGCCACCGGTCTTCAGGGGCGTCGCACGATAGATTCCCGTGACAGTAACACGATCACCGGGCTGTACCTTGTCCACCAGATCGTTGTGGGCATACAGCAGGACGTTGTGAGGCGTTTGGCCGGCGGCCATATCATCCGGCGACTCCTGGAGTTTGATGAGCTGCTTATCCGTGAACTCCGATCGGTTGTGGATCAAACGGAAGCAATGATTGGTGTTACAATTGGTGCACAGCGTAGGCTGGTTAATGCGACCGCGATCCACCTCAACGGTGGTGCTGAAGGAGCAGATGTTGCAGCTGAAGAAGGCTTCGCGCATCTCCGGAATGACATTCGAGGAGCGGATGACCATGCCGCTGATGCTGATCAATTGATCCATGTCCTCTGGGTTCAGAGAGCGCATATTGCGCGTCTTGTCCGCATTGAAAGGACGCACCTGGATCTGGTGCTCCAGCAAGGCGGCTGGATAGCGCTCGAAGAACATCTCGTTGATGGCCATATCGAAGCCGGGAATCACCTCCTGCGGATAGCAGATCAACTGGCGGTACAGGTCCAAATCAAAGGTCTTTAGATGGGCACAATTGAGATTCAGATAGGGCTCCTCTAGGGTGTGTATCTCCTCCAGTTTCTGCAGATACAACGGCTGATTGACATCGATATTCTCGGAGATTTCATCCTGTTCGGCGCTGGGATCGATGAAGCGCAAAATAAACGACTTGAACTTGGACTTGCACTGGCTGACAACCACATTGGTGCCCCACACGACGAGCTGCGGTGCTTGCGAGGATTCAGAGACGGGATCAGTGGTCTCTGAGCCCTTCTCGGGAATGGGTTCCAGCTGTAAGAAAACCGAGAACTTAGTTGCCTTCTATTTCAAGCCGTTTCAGGTAGCTACTTACCCCCGAGCCACCGCCAATGGCCACCTGGCGGATGCGCTTGTCCGTCCGTATATCCGGACGAGCGCGCAGCGGAGTTCCGCGTATGCCCGAGCGCGGGGTACGGATGGAACCCATTGAGCTGGGCGTGCCATAGTTGAGCGGCGAACTCAGATCGATCTCGCTCATGTTGGCACCCAATCCTCGCGCCGGACTTGTGGCCGGCAAGCTGATGTTCCCCGGCGACGTGGGCGGCAAACTGATGTTGTCCGAGGGCCGGGCACCGGCGCGGCCGGGACCCATGCGCATGGGCGTCTCCACATCCTGCGACGCGATGCCTGCGAAACGAGAGAAAAGTTTAAGGTACAGAAAAACAGAGCAAACTCATTTACAGCCTTCAAAACATACCTCTAGTAGGCGTGCGAGCTCCCTGCTTGGCTGCGACACTGGGCGAACGGGCGGGACTCGACATTATCGAAGTGCTGTTGTATATTTTCTAGTTTCTGTTCCACACGAAATCAAGAGCTGTTGTGGCTGGGAAACAATGCCTCGCTGGGTTAAAGCGCGGCAAAATCTGACAGATGCGGAGTTCAGTGTTGGAGATGGCCAGTGGGTATGTATCCAGTGTTGGGCAACTCGCAGCAGGGCTTTGCGCGCCAAACGTTTAGGGGGGTTTTTCTCTAATTTTTGCACTTAAACGAGGAAATTGGTTGGTGGGCGTAGGTTTTCAGTTCCTTCTTCTTTGTAAATATACTGCGATCAGGACAAATCCGCGTCCTCTGTGGAACTTGGCCCAAACAACGCAGCCATTTGGCAACCCTGCCCTTGGGCCAACAACAAAAGCGGCGGGGGAGCCGTCAGCCCGTCAGTCAGAATAGAAACGTCAGAGACGAAAGTTTTGTTTGTTTTCTTTTTTTTTCGGTAAATTTTACGGCCCTGAAATTCCAATGAAGTAGCTTAAATTCAAAAACCATTTTAGCTTTTTAACCACTTTTGGCTTTACAAATTTTAGTTACAATAAAAAATAAATACAATAAAAAGGCAACCAGAATGGCCATATAGAGAGGACGCTGCAATCGGATCGGGGTTAAGTCAACAAAAACAAGAGAGGCGAACAACACCGAAAGGGAAAACAAACAAAGTAACGGGATTTATGACAGTTGACGCCGAGGAGTAGAGGAAGAAGGAGCAGCAAGCTGGATCGGTCAGGAGAAGGAGGCGCAGCGGGAAAAATGTCGAGCGAGGAGATGCTATACGCGCAGGTATTACACGTCCATCGTCGGATATATTGATGCCCCACAAGTGCATCGTGGCAGATTGCGGCGGCGGGTGTCGGTGTCGGTCGGTGTCGGTGTGCCAATATAAAATGCAACAATAACCGTGATTCCGCGCGTGTGTGTGTGTGTCCGTGTGTGCCATTTCCCGTTCTTCGCGTTCTCCCCCTTCTTGTTTCCATGGCTCAGGCCCTGATTTCTTCCCATTGATGACTGCATCGCTGCTGGCTCCCCTCCAAAATATGTTTGGTGGTGATTCAGCGGTCTTATCGCAGTGGGGCGGGCTTATCACACCCTCGGTCTGATAACGGAAGAAGTGAAAGAATACAAAGCAAAGCAGAACAGAGGAGGTGTCACAAGTCGTCGCGGATTGGGGTTAAATGCTAATTGACCAATTAACGCCTTTGCTATCTACTTTTTAGGGCGCCAAAATATGGATAACACATCCGGAACATGTGTGGGAGAGCGCCACGCTGGAGGAGAGCTATCGCAAGGGCGCCGGCATCCTGAAGATCTGCACGGAGTCGGGAAGCCTGAGGGAGGTGAAGCTGAAGCCCGATGGCAGCGACCTTCCCCCACTGCGCAATCCGGCCATTCTGGTGGGACAGAACGACCTGACCACTCTGTCCTACCTGCATGAGCCGGGGGTGTTGCACAATCTGCGTGTCCGCTTCTGCGAGCGCCAGATTATCTACACCTACTGCGGCATCATTCTGGTGGCCATTAACCCGTATGCCGAGATGCCGCTGTACGGCCCGAGCATCATAAGGGCGTATCGTGGCCATGCCATGGGTGATCTCGAGCCCCACATCTTTGCCCTGGCCGAGGAGGCTTACACCAAGCTGGAGCGCGAGAATTGTAACCTAAGCATCATAGTTAGCGGCGAGTCTGGAGCTGGCAAAACTGTGTCCGCCAAGTATGCCATGCGTTACTTTGCCGCCGTCGGCGGTTCCGAGTCGGAGACGCAGGTTGAGCGCAAGGTGCTGGCATCTTCGCCGATCATGGAGGCCTTCGGCAATGCCAAGACAACGCGCAACGACAATAGCTCCCGCTTTGGCAAGTTCACAAAGCTGCTTTTCCGCAACCAGATGGGCGTGATGTACCTCCAAGGCGCCACCATGCACACGTATCTGCTGGAGAAGTCGCGAGTGGTGTACCAGGCGCAGGGCGAGCGCAATTATCACATCTTTTATCAGTTGTGTTCAGCGCGGGCCAAGTATCCGGAATTGGTGCTGGGTAAGAACTTGGGTAGCTTGCTTTTAGCTTCAAAATTGAATTAATTTTCGATGCTTTTTTGTTGTAGATCACCAGGACAAGTTCCAGTTCCTGAACATGGGAGGTGCTCCGGACATTGACAGAGTCTCCGATGCGGATCAGTTCAACGAAACTGTGCAAGCCATGACAGTGCTGGGTTTCTCGATTCAGCAAATAGCAGACATTGTAAAGATACTGGCTGGTATTCTGCATTTGGGCAACATTGAGGTGTCCAAGAAGTACAACGAGGGCAGCGAGGAGGAGGACACCGACTCCTGCGAGATATTCGTAAGAAATACACTTGAATATCCACTTGAAATTCGAATAATTTTGTATTTTCTCCTCAGCCCAACGATATCCACCTGCAGATCACCGGCGATCTGCTGCGGGTGAGCGCCGAGGATCTGCGCCGGTGGCTTTTGATGCGTAAGATAGAGTCGGCCAATGAATATGTACTGATACCGAACAACATTGAGGCTGCCCAGGCGGCGCGCGACGCCCTGGCCAAGCACATCTACGCCAAACTGTTCCAGTACATTGTCGGTGTGCTGAACAAGAGCCTCAATAACGGTAGCAAGCAGTGCAGCTTCATTGGTGTCCTCGATATCTACGGCTTCGAAACGTTCGAGGTGAACTCGTTCGAGCAGTTCTGCATCAACTATGCCAACGAGAAGCTGCAGCAGCAGTTCAACCAGCATGTCTTCAAGCTGGAGCAGGAGGAGTACCTCAAGGAGGGCATCACCTGGACCATGATTGACTTTTATGACAATCAGCCGTGCATAGATCTCATTGAGTCGCGTCTGGGCGTATTAGATCTGCTCGACGAGGAGTGTAGAGTGAGATTTATCTTGGTTCTTTATGGTTTTATCTTTTATTAATGCATGTAATGTGATTTGATGTAGATGCCCAGGGGTTCCGACGAGAGTTGGGCTGGCAAGCTCATCGAAAAGTGCAGTAAGTTTCCGCATTTCGAGAAACCGCGCTTTGGCACCACCAGTAAGTGTGTCCTTATACGAGTTTCTTCTTTGCTTCATACTTTTTCCTTTATTTCAGGCTTCTTTATCAAACATTTCTCGGACACCGTTGAGTATGATGTGAACGGATTCTTGGAGAAGAACCGTGACACAGTCTCCAAGGAGCTAACTTTAGTTCTGTGCGAGTCCAACATGTCGCTGGTCAAGCAAGTCATGTCCCTCGAGGAGATTGACACGCTGAGCGTGGATACGGCCAAAACCTCCACCTTGGGCGGTCGTGTTGTCATCAGTGCTGGCCGGAAACAGGTTTGTTATTGATTTCCGAGGATTGGATGACTGGACATGCTTTTGTAAACCCCTTTTAGTCCATTTGTAAACCTTGTCTTACTGCTATTTGTATTTTCCATACGCTATTTTCCATTCGCCAACTCATCGCCAACGTCTTGCCACGGAACATGGCCAACAATACAGCAAATGAATGAAACACGTCGACGAGTTAGTTACCAGAAACATATTTAGTAACAATGACTAACCCAAAGACCTTTGTGTTTAATTTTAAGTTTGTTTTTAGAATAAAACCAACTGGTTTTTAATGAAATTGCAATGAAAGCAAACTTTTGCTAGCTTTAAAATGTAAATTGTTGAAAGATTTAATGTTTTTAAGGTGAAATTTTGAAATTTGAAGGCTTAATCCATTCTTATATGATATAAAAATAAATATAAACTTTGCTTTCATTGTTAATTATGTAAATTTAACACTTAACACTTAAATTACGTAAAATCTAATGTATGTTTTTATATAATCTTACTATTTCTTGAGTAAAATTAATGCCAAGTTTCTATTCCCCAACAATAAAAGGTGGTGCCATCAAAGCAGCATAGGAAATCCGTTGGCTCGCAGTTCCAGGAGAGTCTGGCTTCTCTAATATCCACATTACACGCCACCACGCCACATTATGTGCGCTGCATCAAGGTAGGGTTCAAGCTCGAAGCTTTCCCTTATAGAAACCACTAAAAATTTAACTTATTCCCACAGCCAAACGATGAAAAAGTTGCTTTCAAGTGGGAAACATCCAAAATCATTCAGCAACTGAGGGCATGCGGTGTCCTGGAGACGGTGCGCATCTCTGCAGCAGGTTTCCCCTCTCGCTGGCTCTATTTGGACTTTTATATGCGCTACCAGCTACTGGCTCATCGCGCCAAGATCGACAAGAACGACATGAAGCAGTCGTGCCGTAATATTGTGATGAAGTGGATCCAGGACGAGGACAAGTACCGCTTTGGCAACACTCAGATCTTCTTCCGCGCCGGCCAAGTGGCCTTCCTGGAACAGGTTCGGGCCAATCTGCGTAAGAAGTACATCACGATTGTCCAGTCGGTGGTGCGTCGATTTATTTACCGGCGGCGTTTCCTGCGGCTGCGCAAGGTAATCGGTGGAATTCAGAGGTGTGCCCGTGGCTTTCTGGCCCGCCAACGTGTCCAAGAAATGCGTGAAGCTCGGGCCGGGCTTATATTGTCGAAGTACGCTCGAGGTTGGTTGTGCCGCCGTAGATATTTACGCCTACGCCACTCCATCCTAGGAATACAGACCCTTGCCCGAGGCATGCTGGCTCGCAAGAATTTCTACGCGATGCGCGACAATTATCGGGCGCTGCAGATCCAGCGGTTTGTGCGTGGAGCTCTGGCGCGGCGTGCCTACCAAAAGCGGCGACGCGACATTATCATCTGCCAGGCGGCAGTTCGCCGATTTTTGGCTCGCCGCAAATTCAAGCGGATGAAGGCCGAGGCCAAGACCATCTCGCACATCAGTGCCAAGTACATGGGCCTGGAGAACAAGATTATATCCATGCAGCAGCGCATCGACGAGCTCAACCGCGACAATAGCAACCTGAAGCATAAAACTAGCGAAATCAGTGTATTGAAGTAAGTGAAGCTTAGCCTACAAGGAATTCCTAGATCTGATTCCGATTCTTTCTTCCAGAATGAAGCTGGAGCTGAAGAAGACGCTTGAGGGCGACATGAAGAACCTAAAGGCGGCCTGCCAAGACAAGGACAAGCTAATTGAGGCTCTCAACAAGCAGCTAGAAGCAGAGCGCGACGAAAAAATGCAGCTACTCGAGGAGAATGGGCATGCACAGGAGGATTGGCTCAGCCAGAAGCAGTCGTGGTGCTCGGAGAACGAGGATTTGCGTCGGCAAATCAGTGAGATGATTGAGTTGGCCAAGAACGCTGAGGTGAGTCAACGCACGCAAGAGGACCGAATGCTGGCCGAGGACAACAAGGAGCTTAACGAGGCCTACCAGCGTGCCATCAAGGACAAGGAGGTAATCGAGAACGAGAATTATACGCTGAAGGAGGAGCTAAGTCGCCTCACGGCTGGCAATTTCCGGCTGCATGCGCGTACTGGCAGCAATGCTTCCAGCCAAAACGAGGAGGATGTGGGCTATGCTTCGGCCAAGAACACGCTGGACATTAATAGGCCACCGGATCTGCTGAGCAAGAATTGTGAGTAAACTAACAGAAGAAGATTCCTTGGTCTTGATTCTCTATTATTCCCTTTAGATTCCACCAACGATGTGACCACTTTGGTAATGAAACTGCGCGCCGTTCTTGAGGAGGAGAAGCAGAAGAGCAAGTATCTCCAGGAGCAATACCTAAAGCTGGCCAATCGCCACAAGCCCAGCGAGGATTCATATCGGTGAGTACTTTTTAAGAGACCTTGCCACAGTTCCTCCTCCCCCGAGATCATGTCCAATGATATCCCAACTAAACCACAAACATATGTACATTTGTTCACATCTCTGTTATGGCTCCACATTGACCACCACCAACCTACACAGCGTCTACGAGCTTGAGGTAGAGAACGAGAAACTGCGCAGCGAGTACGATCAGCTGCGAACTAGCATCAAACACGGTGTTGAGATCAACGAGCTCAATGGTAACCGCTACCTCGCTCTTTTAGCGAATTAACCAGGAACTCAAACTGACCCTTATGGGCCCACCATCTTCCTCTCTCTCTCTCTCTCTTCCACAGCCCAGCATGCCGCTCTTCAAGCCGAGGTCCTTAGGCGACGCGACGAGTGCATTCAACTGAAGGCAGTTCTGCTGGAACAGAGCCAGGTTATGAAGTCTATCAACCCGGAGAGCAACGACATCCATGTGCTGGGCGAGGCTCTGCAGGCGCAGAAGCTAATTAATCGGTGGGTGTAGTCTCTGTACGAAAGAGCTTTCTGAAATCTAACTTGTTCCCTTGTTTCCTTAGCCAACTGGAGTCTGAGCTGGAGGCCATCACAGAGGAGCACAACAGCAAGCTCGTGGAGATGACTCAAATCATCGAGAGGCTAACCAACGAAAAGGATGACCTGCAAAAGGTGATCTTTGAGAGCATCGATCAGTTTGAGGACGCCAATGTGGAAACCCTGAAGCATAACGATCGCTATCTGCGACGGGAATTGCAACAGTCCGTTGCCCAGCTTCTGCTCGTGCAGGAGGAACTGAAGCTGGCCCATGCCAAGCTGAAGGCATATCGCCAGGATGGCGGCGAGCTGGAGCACAAGTTGGAGGTGGAAATGAAGCAACAGCAGCAGCAAAACGGCGGCGGAGGCGGCGATAGTGTGGGCGCTGTCGTGGTGACCAAGCAAAAGTCACAAAATCCCTTGGGTCTGATGAAGTTCCACAGCAGTGATCTGGACAAGATACTGCAGCGTTTATTACATGCTTTGACGCCGCGCACGGCTGTGGGTTTGCTGCCTGGCTTCCCCGCTTACCTGATTTTTATGTGCATTCGGTAAGCGATTTAATTTAAAGTTTTTAACAGAAGAGTCCTTAAATCCTTTCCTTTCCTTTGCTAGATACACCGATCTGACCAATGCCGACGATGATGTGCGGGAGTTGCTGAGCAAGTTTGTGATACAGATCAAGAAAATGCATCGAACTCCGCATCCCATAGAGAACCGTGTCATTTGGCTTGTCAACTCCATAACGTAAGTACTTGGTTTCTCCTCTTTTGCTCGTTCTAAGGTCATTTTCCCCCCTTAGACTGCTGAATCTCCTCAAGCAATATGGAGATGTGGAGGAGTATGTGAAGCTGAATACCGAGAAACAGAATCAGCAGCAGCTAAAGAACTTTAATCTGTTCGAGTATCGTCGCGTGATTCTTGATTTGATTGTCAATCTGTACCAGGCTCTGATCATGCAAATCCAGGGGCTGCTCGACCCCAGGATAGTGCCGGCAATACTCAGTAACGATGAGATACAACGCGGTCGCCAGGCTCATGGCATACGCAGTCGGACGGCATCGATTGGAGCAGCTGCTAACGCTGCCGCTTCTTCGCCGGAACATGCTGGCGCCGGACCGGCCTGGAAGCAACTGATTGGTCAGCTGGAGCATTTCTATACGCAGTTCCAGCACTTTGGCCTGGACAACTGCTATGCGGAACAGATATTCAATCAACTGTTGTACTTTGTGTGCGCCGTGGCCCTTAACTATCTGATGCTGCGCGGCGACATTTGCATGTGGGAGACGGGCATGATCATACGCTATAATATCGGCTGCATTGAGGATTGGGTGCGCAGTAAAAAGATGGTAGGTTAAATGTGATAGAGGATAAAGTTCTGGTTTCACACATAAACTCTTTTTCAGTCCAACGAAGTCCTGGCACCGCTAGCGCCGCTGAATCAAGTCTCGCAGCTTCTACAGTCCCGTAAGAGCGAACAGGATGTTCATACCATTTGTGAGCTGTGCACATCACTGAGCACCGCCCAGGTGCTCAAGGTGATGAAATCCTACAAGCTGGATGACTACGAGAGCGAAATAACCAATGTTTTCCTCATGAAACTCACCACGGAACTTAATGCCCGACAAATGGTTAATATTTACGAAATAATCTGTTATTATTTGTATGATTTCAACTATTTTTCCCCCTTTTTAGCAGCGAAAGAGCCATGGCGACGAATTTACCATTGACCAGAAGTTCATACAGCCGTTCAAGGTGGTCTTCCGGTACAGTGACATCAAGCTGGAGGACATAGAACTTCCGTCGCATCTGAATCTGGACGAGTATCTCACCAAGATCTAGGATATTCGTTCTTTTTTTTTATGATTAGAGCATAACGATTGTAGAAAATTAATAATGTATAATGTACTTGTACTTGATGTCTGTTTAAGATCGATTACTAAATCGATGTGAGGCTTAGTGTAGGTAGAGTTCCTGCTTAGTTTACGTGTCCATTCCGCCTAGATTGTCCCTCCATGTTCCTTGTTGCCAACCATGTTTAGTTTATTTGTTGTACGATTTAATTGTAGCAAAAAAAAGAGAATTAGTAGAAGTGAAAAATGTAAGGAGAGGTTATGAACCACAGCCTTTTGAAATGTGAAATGCAATAAGCAGCAGTGCCGCACGGGAGTGAGACTCCCAGAACCCGATGAAAACGGAGCATTCCTTGCCTTGTGACCTTGTACCTTAGAGCATATATCTCTATAAATGTACTTAACCAGGCCGTTATGTTGCCTCAATGAAAGCCTTTAACTACAGATAATAGCCACATAAGACTCATATTTAAAGAGAACACCGAAGAAGCCAAGCAATCACTATCACTATTATTTATGTATTCTCATTCGCTGTTTAGTTTATAGGCGTCATTTTGTTATTTGTAGATGAAAATTTGATTAGTAAATTCTATAATGTTGGCTAAAGCTAAACACACATATATATACGATATATTAACGAAAAAACATTCCGAAATTAATGAATTTGTACAAATATATTTATGTATTTGCAAGTTAACAATCCACCAGGGCTTTGGACAGCTTATTTTTGGGCAAATCCAGGGAGGAGAATCGTTTATTTATCATCCCCGTGGCCACTGTGGCTCCATTCTCTCGAATGGTGAAGGCCTGGCCCGGCGTCATGACCATTTTCCTTAACAAAGTGACGCGCACCTTGGAGTGCTCGCCGGGCATCAGCATGGCTTCACTGGGAACTAAGAACACAACATAAGATAAAGATTATCTCCTGCTAAGAACAAGCTTCTCACCTATATCTATCCGGGCAGGCACATTCCACGTCTGACTAAACAGCTGCTGGATATACTTGGAGAGCATGGGCTTCGTGCGGCCACCTTCGGCCCGGGACAACAGATACATGGAGCCCTCAAAGTGATTGGATATATCCTCGCTGCCCGTCGCACACAGCAGCATGCCACGCTCCACCGCCGAGATCTTGATGCCTCGCAGCAAGGCACCCACATTCTCGCCGGCCAGAGCTTGAGGGACACTTTTCCGGAATATCTGAATGTCGCTGACGCTTGTCTTTAGGTTCTGATTGAAGCCTAGAAGATCTGCATCGGCATTTCGTATGATCGTGCCACGTTTGATGGTGCCCACCACGACAGTGCCGCGACCGGGCACCGTGAACGCATTGTCGATGGGCAGGATGAAGGGAGAGGCAGTGTCGCGCTGTGGCGTCGGTATATACTGGTCGCAGTGCTCCAGCAGCTTCTCAATGGACGGAACACCAAACTCGGACTGATCCTCGCGAAGGGCCAGCAAGGCAGAGCCACAAATCACCGGGCTGTTGACTCCATCGAAGCCAAAGTCGCTTAGCATTTCACGCATCTCGATCTCCACCAGCTCCAACACCTCCTGATCCACCAAATCGGCCTTGTTTATGAAGACCACGATGCGCTTGACGCCCACCTGCTTGGCCAGCAGCAGGTGCTCGCGGGTCTGCGGCATTTGGCCATCGGTGGCGGCCACCACTAGGATGGCGCCATCCATTTGCGACGCTCCCGAGATCATGTTCTATAAGAAAAGAGAGATTTATGAGTGACCCACGAGTTGCGCTTTGCAGTCTAGCTACCTTTATGTAATCCGCATGACCCGGACAGTCGGTGTGGGCGTAGGTGCGCTCCGTGGTGGCATAGCCAATGTGACACGCATTGATTGTGATGCCGCGCGCCTTCTCCTCGGGCGCCCGATCGATCTGGTCGTAGGACAGGTACTCTGCCAAGCCTTTCTGGGCCTGGACCTTGGTAATGGCAGCGGTCAGCGTGGTCTTGCCATGGTCCACATGCCCGATGGTGCCCACATTGCAGTGCGGCCGCTCACGTAAGTCGACGGACGTGCTCTTTTCGGCACTCGTCGTGGCCAGCCGCCGCGTGATGCCTGCACTGGCCAGTGCCTGCCTGATCCGGGGCAGGAAGGCGGCATCGCACTGACGCCACAACCTTGGGAGCATCATCCCGCCGCTCATCGTAGTCCGGAGAGGATGTAATCAACTCAGGTGCACACCTTGGAAAACCCGCTAGCAAGCAACAGCTGTTCCAGCCAGTGTTGCACAGTAAATTTTCCAGTTCAAATTTTGATAACGAGAAAAATTTATTTTTTAAAATAAAAGACTGAAAATGACTATTAAGGTGTTGAGTTTTACATAGTTTTCAAATGTTTCCAAAGAAAATGAGACAGAAAATACCGCTACATCACTTCCAACTGTTTGTAAAGGCCAAAAAACAAGAAAAGTTTATTTCCCGCCACAATGGAACTTATTGGAAACAAGTGCTTTTCCAGCCACTGATTTCCAGGATTTATGGAATTATGAACTAAATTGTAATGGGTCACATTGTTGTTATATCATTGTTATTCTTCAGCTGGATTTTTGTTTTTTATCATGCTGCGACAATTTTTGGTAATATTTAGACTTATAATTAATAACTAACATTAAATCTTTATCACGTTTACAGATATCCACTGTGGGCCGCCGCCTGGCCATGCCAATGATTGCCCAGAATCGTTCCGCCAGTAATTTGGATAAAACGGAATTCACTACGCCCGGCGAGATTGTGGACTACGATGATCCGCCCCACTTGCCCGTGCCGGAGTATCCCGCCCGTCCCGATGAGCCCCTCGAAATACGCAAGCAGCGGTATTGCCACCGAATAATATTATTAAATTAATAATTTAATTAATTATTAACTCTTTGCAGGCTTCTCTATCAGAGCCGTAAGCGAGGCATGCTGGAGAATGATCTGTTGCTGAGCACCTTTGTGGCCAAGTTTTTAAAAGACTTCACTGCCGACCAGACGGCCCAGTATGATCGCCTGATTAATGGCGTTAGCAACGATTGGGATATATTCTATTGGGCCACCGAAACCAAGCCAACGCCTCCAGAATTCGATACGGAAATAATGAGAATGCTCAAGGAGCATGTCAAGAATGCGGAGAAGGTGCAGCGGATAAGGCAGCCGGACTTGTAGATGCTGCCTGGAGGCTACATTTCAGATTTCTAAGGATTTTTATGATTTAAAAATGTATAAAAAACATAATTTAACTACATTTTTCCCTTTTAATGTCACTATGATTTTTATTTAAGCTTAAATGGATATAAGATCTATTTTTTGTTTAATTGCTATTGGTGAAATGATCCAAACTGTTACAAATTTAGAAAAATAAACTATTTTTTAAATAATATTCAATTAAAATGGATTTTACATTATCAAAAACCATTTTTAATTTGTCTCTCCCAACGTTACGATTTATTTATAATCTTTTCCTTAAAATATCAATGCTGCAGCGATACTTTCTGTGACCCCCCTTAGCTCCACAGCTAAAACAACGCATTCTTTTCATGAAATACACATCCATTCAATATATATTTAAACGATTATCCAGTTTAATGGTATATCTGCGCTTGCCTTGTCTGATCTGTGTACACATTATATATATATATAGAGTAAATTTAATATGCTTAAACCCTATAGAGAAAATATTACACTTGAAATGTTTCACTTGCTCGCGCTTAGTCTTGCCACAAAGATGATGAGAAAATCGCAGAGAAAAACACTGGAAATCGGGAAATATTTGAACGAGAGTGTGAGGAGAGTCTACTACGTTTACGTTTATACCAATTAACTATGGGTTTCCTATTCAAACATGCTAATTAGATGAATGAACACTTAACTAGTTCGCTTTCTAGATTATATTTTTGGGCGTGGAGAAGAAAGGTTCCAGAAGGTGTCGTGTCGCAGCACGCAGCATTGGGAAATTTAAGGATACATCATAATATTACACACTTTACGCTTAGAGAGAGAGAGACTATATAAAATATGTGTTGTATATATGTTAAAAGATATTAAAAATTCACGCCGAAATCATCATCATCGCAGCGCACTTTAGCATACTACTCGCTCGAACAATTAAAAGAAGGGGGCATTGTGTTTGAAATTAATGAGAACGCGGGGAAAGTAACAACAAAATTTAACCTACTACGAATTGTAAATAATCTAGATTTAGTCGAGCGTCTCGAAAAAGTCCTGCGGATCCCCGAACATGGACGCACTGCTACCATCGCTCATCGTTCCCGCCTCTAGTTCCTCTTGCTCTGCCGCCTCCGCCTCCGCTTCCTCTTGCCCTGTCGCCTCCCCTTCCTCTGCCGATCTTGCAGCTGATGCTGTCCCTGCCGCCGACGCCGCCGCTGCTGCTGCTGCTGATGTTCCCTGTGCCGACCGCGAAGATGAGCTGACCCCGCTGCCACTGCTACGATGCCGTCCCCGACGCACTGGCCCAGTGACCACGTTGACCGAAGCAGCCACCGCAGCGGCCGCTGAACGGAGACTGCTGCCCGTCATCACGGGATCATAGGTGCGGGAGGAGGGTGCGTCAGTGCTGCTGGATAGTGAGGATTTGCGTCGCCTTTTATTACGGCGTCGCCGCCGGCGCTTGGTCGTCTGAACGGCGACCGCTGCCGTAGATGTAGAGGGCCCGGCTCCGCCAGCGCCGGCGCTGCCCAGGGGTGGCTCCGTGAGCACATTGGTGCGCGGCAGGGTCAGCGTGGTCTCGAACATCTTCAGCAGCGTCGGCGAACTGGGTCAATTTTGCGGGAACACGTCGTCGATGGTAATGAAAGCGTCCTCGCCCAGCGAGTGCTGTCCGATGATCTTGATTAGCTCAGAGGCATGAGCCACCAGATATTCCAGCGGTGGACGGCGCTCAAAGTTAAGTGACTCTGTGGCAACACAATCGGGTTTATTATTTAACTCTAAAGATTGAAATGAATGTAATTACTCACCCAATATGGCCGAGTTGAGCGTGGTGGAGATGTTCCACCGTCGCGAGGGACACAGCAGCCAGCCCAAGGGACTGGACCACGGATTTGAGTAGGCAATCAAGCTAAATGCATCCTAAAAATAAGTAAAAATTCAACATTTAACTCTGAATTTATATATACAATAAATTTAAGGTTTACCTCCAACATTTGACGCTCTTCTTCAGTCATGAGGTTCTCCTTCTCCAGCTGCTGGCCCATGCTGGACAGTTCCTTGCCAAACTCCAGAATCTTCTCGATCACACGGCCACCGCTGCGCGACGAGGGTGAAACGTCTACGTCTGAAGGAGAATTAGGTTTGTTTGGCTTTCATTTTGACAGTTACTAACCCATTTCCTCATCGATGGCATCTAGAGAGTTGCGCACGGCGCTGGCATTGCCATTGGAGCAGGAGTTTGAGTCGCCACCTCCGCCTCCGCCGTTTGAATGACTCTGGCAGGGCTCCATTTCCACGTCCATGCTGTTGCTGTCATGCTCCACGCACTTGTTGGAGTTGTCGTCAACCAGCATGCTAAAGGATTACATTTTTGGTTTTAGTTAAGTAATTGTAGGCTTAAGTAAGCTCATGTTACCTTTTCGTATCTGGCTTGTCGCCAACTTGTGGCTTTATCACAGCTGGAGTCGCAGTGTTGTTCGGTTGCTGTTGTGATGACTGATTGATGTTGCCGTTGCCATTGCCATTGCCGCTCTTGCTGTGCTTGAACGTCTTGGTGGACTGTATCACAGACGTTTGATTCGTTGGCATGGTCTGTGTGGTGGCGGTGACTTTGTTATTGGCATTCTGTTGGAAACACTTCAATATTAACTTGAATTTAAGTATTTTATACTTCTTTACTCACCTCAACGTCTGCTCCGTTGATCATTTCGATAAACTGACGGCACTTCAAGGCGAACCAGAGGTTCTTGTTGTTCTCCAAAAGCCCAGGATAAGACCGCAGAGTGTGCTCGATGGCCTGGCTCATTTTTCCAGTTAGTATCAGCTTAATTATCTCTGTGAAAATATGTTTAACAAGCTATTAGTAAGGATTTATTCACGCTTTTAGCTGCTACCTACTTTGACGAGTCTTAATGGAGGAGACATCCTCATCGAAGGGCTGGTTTGTATAGCCATTGAAGGCCTCGGCGGTCTTGCTGTAGCCATTGTGCACCAAATAAGTGGAAACCAAGCTGTAGGAACAATAAATTTACCTATAAATCGTTTCGAAGCAACCAAATTTCATATACAAACCGATTCATTAGGTTCTCTGGGGTTTCCAGCAGGTGCGGGTATCTGTCAATCTTGCGCAAAACACTCGAGCGCATCTCCTTCATCATTTCCACAATTTTGTCGAACTTGAAGGGCTCCTGGCCAAAATTAGCGTCCACCTCCTCACCAGGCGTCTGCAGGCCCACAGTTGGATAAAGCTTGGTCTGCAAGGAAAATTTCAGGAGGATTAAGATATGAGACTTTAAAATTAAATTCTAGAGTTACCCACCGGCAAATCCCTAAATGCGATGCCCAGATCCACGCCGTTCTTGGTGTAGAAGCACGTGTTGTTTACAAAATTGACGCAGCAGCCGATAACGTCGCCGGTAGTGAAGGTGGGCCCGTATGTCTGTCCATTCCCAGAGGAGCTGAACGAGTTTCCATCGTCGCCGTGATAGCCATACGATTGCTTGTCCCAACCTACTTGATGAGGGGGGGTTATTAGGAATCATGGTGAGCACCGGGAGCAGCACAACACAAACCTGGCAGGCGATTCATTCGGAACTGCTGGGCGGTCAGGCCGATGCCCATGTAACCGTTGCGTCCCTTGGAAATAATCCGCACCTCGAAGTAGTATAGTCCGCAGGAGGACGGGATGGGGTAGGCGGTCCGCACGGAGGCGGCATCGCTGTGCTGTTTTCCAACGCCTGCAAGAGTAAAATTACGGTAAAGTTATATGTAACATTATAACATTATAACATGTATAACATTATGTTGACTGCAGACAGCTGTTTCTGTTAACACCACAGTTTACAGTCACGCGAATGAGCGTGGGAGAAGTGAGTGGTGAAAAACAAAAACCACTAGCAACACAGCTGTGAGCACCTGTCTGTCTGTGTGTGTGAGTGTGCGAGAGAGCGCCAAGAGCGAGACAACTGCAGTGGCCCTCAAAATGCACTCGCTCATTGTCATCTCTTTCTCTTTCTCTCTGTCTCTCCATTTCTTTTCAGAAAATTTAGTTTTTTTTATTTATAAAGATTATTTGGGAAAAGCCAAAAATAAATGGGACAAAACACCACAAAAGGACTAAGTTCGATAATATCCTTGTTTAATTTCTCGATTAAATTATTTATTGATATTAAAAAGCGCATGACTCACCCTTGTATGTGACCCTCAGGTTATTCTGCGACAATCCAATGGACAAGCACTTGTCATGGGGACTCCAGCACCTTGGCAGCGGAGTCTCACTCTCATTGACATTGGGATACAGCAGTCTCAAAGGATCCACGCCCTGGTGTTGCGGCGAATTGGAGGCGGCAGTGCGGGCCGAGTGCTGGCTGCGACGTCCTCCGCTGCCCACCCGCGGCGAGCCCTGGGCACTGGTCCGGGGGGCGTGGCTGGGGAACATGTCGTTGCTGAAGTGACTGCCGTTGTTGCTGTAAAAGTGGCGAGTGCGTCGCGAATTGCCACTGCCGTTGTTGTTGTTGCTACTATTGTTGGTATTATTGTTGGTGTTGTTGTTGGTATCGTTGGCGCTGCCGGTTCGTGGCGCCCGGACCAGCTGGGGCAGTGGTGCTACTCTGGACGAGTGACGCGAGTGCAGGCGCAGGGCCCGTATATAGGCGGAGGGAGAGGCAAACTCCCTGCCCACTATCTGGACGCTTTCGATAACAACCTCCGCGTCGTCTTCGTCCTCCACGACCTCGTCTTCCTCCTCTTCGTCCGAGTCGTCGATGCGCTCCACGGCGTTGGCCTCTAAGTTCTCGTCAATGATTCCGAATGGCAGCGGCGGTGGCGGCTCAGAGTCCTCCTGCTCATCCACGTCTTCGAGGAGTAGAGGCTCGGCTTCTGCTTCGGCTATGGGTTCCGCCGGTTCTGCCACTGGGTGTTGTTGTTCTGCTTCCCTCGCCGGTTGATCTTCATTCAGAGGAGATTCTTGAGCCGGCTGCTGCTCCTGATGCTGCTGCTCCTCTGCTGGTAACTGCTGCTGGTGTTCCGGGAGGGGCTGTTGCAAGGGTTGATCCGGTAGCTCCTGCTGCACCTGTTGATCCGGTGACGGCGGCTGCTGCTCCTCCGGCTGCTGCTGCTGCTGCTGCTCCTCTCGCTCCAGCTGTGGTGCCGTCGATGGTGGAGTCGTGGATGGCTGTGGCTGTGGCGGTGCCGGTGCGGTCTGGCGGAGATCAGGAGGAGTGGGTGAGTGTGAGTGATCATGCGGTGGATGCTCATTTAATGATGGGGGATCCAGGGGAAGGGGAACGGCGGCCGGGGGAGAGGGCGAGGGCGAGGGAGAATGCGAATGAGAGTGCGACTGTGACTGTGATTGGGGCTGAGACTGGGATGAAGGGGGCGCTGCTCCCACTGCTCCCTCGGCTCCCACAGCTCCCGACTGGGACAGATGGTGAGAGCTGCTGCTGGCGCTGCTGTTGTTGCTGTTGCTCTCCTCGGAGAGCGGCGGTGGCTCATCGATGTGCTCCATGGCTGCTGTTACGGTTTTCTTCTGCCTTTCTGTTTCTCTGTTCTCTGTGTTTGCCTTGTTGTTGTTGTTTGTTGGAGGCAAAAGTGCTGAGAGAGAGAGTCAGCGGGCGATTAGAGAGGGTGAGAGCTAACAGCGAGTGAGAGAGAGAGCGGATGATGCGGATGCGAATGCAGATGCTGTGTGTATACGTGGGGGAAGAGGGGTGTGGGTGGGAAGGGGGAGAGGTGCCAATTGCAAACACAAACAACAACAACCTCCAAACTGCAAGTGTCCTTTGTCCGTTATACTGTCCATCTCTTATTTACGCTCTCTTTCTCTCTCTCACACTCTCTCTCTCTCTAACACTATCACTGACCCAAAATGCAACAGCAACAATTTACAGCGAACAACAACAACAGCGAACAGCAATGCAAAAAAATCAATAGCCAATCAAAATTAGCAAACGCCTTTCTTTTTTAGCTCCTTCTTGCCTTGATATCAATTTATTTATTTTTATTAGTTTGAAAATTCCTTTTTACGTCGTTCTTTTCTGAAGTTTTCTTTGTTTTCCCTCTAACCAACGAGTCACTGTCCACACACAAACAAACACAGGCAGTCGCTCTCTCTCTCTCACTCGCACTCACCCACACACACATCTATATGCATGCAGCACGCACACACGCATACACAAGCAGCACAGAGAAGAAAATTTTAGCTGGGGCAAATGATTTGTCTGTTGGTGGCTTATTTTAGCTTTAGATGAATTCGATTTGGCTGTCATTGAATGCTGCTGAACTGGGCTACGGTTGATTTTTGCATATAGTTACCTTCGAGCAGTTACTTGTGGTTAAAAACTACGAATTTTGATTTTATGTACTAAATCTGTACCAGTGTTGCTAGCTTAGCTTATTATAAGCTAGTTCTAGCTTTTCTAGTTCTGAATCTTGCAACTAGCTTATAGCTTTAAAAATAGCTTATTTTACGATTCATCTAGCATATTGTAGCAAAGTGAAGTTGGTACGTCACTATTTGTTTTATTATTTATTTGTATTATAAAAAAAATTGAAGAAAATAACAATATTAGATAATGCACATATTCCGTACATATGTTGCGGATTTAAAAAAGATTTAATTTTATTAAAATTTTTGATATTTGAGCTATATCCAACATAGATTATTAAGATCCAAAATTTTAAAAATAATTTAAATTGGGGAAAAATATTCATTTTAAAACTAAACACAGTAAATAGTCACTTCCGTTTATGACAAATAATTAATTTCTTGTCTTTGTAAATGGATTTTTAGTAAAGACATCATAAGAACGAAATTTCGCTGCATTTAAATACTTTGCATATGGGGTTTTAACATTCAAATTAATTAAAATAAAAATTAAGAGTAAGCAGGAATTTGTAAATAAAAGCTATTTTATACGAGAGGACATACATGGCAGCACTGATCTGTACTAAATCTGTACTAGAGCTGTGAGAGCTTCGATGGCACTATCGATTCATCGCAGACTATTGGAGTGTTCAAGGCAGATGTTTCACGTATATCGCGATATACGAATACGGGTGGATTTTATCGTATCCATGGCCGCGCCATTCGATATTTTCGATGTTTTCATTGCGGAAATTCGTTAGTATCGATATACCGTGCACTGCCATCGATAGTATCACAGCTCTATTTTATCGTTACCCTGCTCTGGTCACTCTGTTCCATCCGCGTGCATAAAATTTATATTTCTTAATTTTTTGAAAATAACCATGGACGACGAGGCGGAGACATACAAACTGTGGCGTATTCGCAAGACCATCATGCAGCTGAGCCACGACCGCGGCTATCTGGTGACACAGGAGGAGCTGGACCAGACTCTGGAGCAGTTCAAGAACATGTTTGGCGACAAACCGAGCGAAAAGCGGCCCTCGCGCTCTGACTTGATTGTTCTGGTGGCGCACAACGACGATCCCACGGACCAGATGTTCGTCTTCTTCCCGGAGGAGCCAAAGATCGGCATAAAGACCATCAAGACGTACTGTACTCGCATGCAGGAGGAGAACATTCACCGGGCCATCGTCGTTGTGCAGGGCGGAATGACGCCGTCGGCCAAGCAGTCGCTCGTGGACATGGCACCGAAGTACATTTTGGAGCAGTTCCTGGAGTCTGAGCTGCTGATCAATATCACCGAGCACGAGCTGGTGCCGGAGCATGTTGTGATGACCGCCGAGGAGAAGCAGGAGCTGCTGAGTCGCTACAAACTCAAGGAGAACATGTTGATGCGCATCCAGGCCGGCGATCCGGTGGCCCGGTACTTTGGCCTTAAGCGCGGCCAGGTGGTGAAGATTATTCGATCCTCCGAGACGGCGGGAAGGTACATCTCGTACCGGTTGGTCTGCTGATGCCGAGATTTTTATGTGTAGCTTAAGAAACCTATGATTTAAGATAAGGATTACAAATTGTAAACGCCAATAAATGTAATCTTTTCAAAGCTCAAGTGTTTTTCATTCAAAATATATGAACTTTGAAATTATCTTGCGAAAATATCTGTAGTTTGCTGGACAAATATCCCTTAAATCTAATTATAATTATAATAATTACTATTAATAATTTAATGGTTCTTTCATTTAAGTTCTTTTAAAATAAATTAAAATTATAAAAAACGTATAAAAATATAGATAACGATTTGTTATCGATTTCTTGCCATCTCTAACACGCTGGCAAACAAAACGGATAACGAAAGAAGGGAAAAAACAGAATTATACAACCAAAAGAGAGGCGAAAGGAGGTGTGTGAGGACCAGCAAAGCGTCAAGAGGAGCATCGGCGGCAGAGGTGACCTCTTAACAATGGCCATGTTGACGCGTTTGACCAGCAGCGGCACCACCACCGTCACAGGAGCAGCACCTGGGTCGCCGAAGGGTCTGCAGAGATTCCAGAACTACATCGCTGCCTTCCTGTGGCCGGGAACGCAGCGCCAGAGGCGGAAGTCCACCCAGTTGGACGCTATTGATTGCTTCACCAACGACCTGGTCACGCGCAAGACCCAGAAATGGGAGGAGCTGCGGGACAATCTGATGAAGCGCCAACCGTCCGCCCAGGAGACGGATGCCAATAGCAATGTGGCGACGCAGATGCAGATGGGCAGCAAGGGAACGGCAGCAGCGAGTACCACCAGCTTCAGCCAGAATGTTGGCCTGATGTCCAAGGGCATGATGAGCGATCTGAAGGCGCTGCGTTCGCCGCAACTGGGCCTGGACATCCGATCTCTGTCACAGCCGCAGCTGGACAACCTATTGATGGCCACGCTGGAGATCAAGAACAAGCTGGACTTTCTCTACCTGATCCGCCAGTGCATCCGCTGCCACCTGCTGCCCTCCAACGAGGTGTTCGTGGCCTGTTTGAAGTATTTGAGTGCCCAGCGCAAGCTCCAGCAACTGGAGGCGCTGGCAGAGACGTGTCGCCAGCTGGAGCATCCCTTCTCACAGACCTACGCCGATTTGGCTCCCTTCCGGGCTATTGCCCTGTGGAATAATGGCAACGCGGACGTGGCTCTGATGACCCTCCATCGCGGTTACGGGGTTAGCATGTCCTCGGAGGAGGGCAGGCGGATGGCACGCACAGCTTTTCGCACCATTTCGGAGGAGACACTGGCCCAAAAGAGCGAGGCGGTGCTGGTGTCGCTCTTGGAAGTGGCGCGTGCCATTCACCGCGAGCACAAGGACATCTTTGTGGTGGCCTGCGTGTGGAAGCAGTGTTTTGCCAGCGATTGGTTCTGCGATCAAAAGTCGGCGGGTGAGCTGTTCGAGCACTACAAGGAGCTGCAGGAGCTGGTGGAAAGGCGGTATGACAATGATAATTTTCCCTGGGGAAACTGTAATCCTAATCCATGTATTCTTTACTCCACAGAGCCAGTCCCTTGTGCTCCTCATTCCTGGGACGCAACAATGTGGATGCCGTGCATCGCCTGATCGAGGTGTTTCTGCAGCACAAGCAGCGGTCCGCCTGCTCCAGCTGCCTCAGCCTGCTCTTCAACTATCAATGTGAGTCGTTTGACAAGATATATCCTCCTTTGCCATGTATAAACTCCGAATTTCTTCTTTTAAGATATGCGCAAGGATCTGCGCGCTTGCGCCGAGATTGTCAAGTCCTGCAGCGAGTTGGAGATGCCGCTGAACGAGTTACAAAACGAGCAGTTCCTCAGTTTGTTCCTCGACCAGAGCGATCCCTTGGACTCCTCTGGCGCTGGCGGGGCAGTCAGCAAGTACAAGGCACCCAAGTCCTTCCAGTACAAGTTCTAGTGTTGCCGCTTTTCGATCGTTATATGCCGTTGTCATCGTAGATTTTAGCACAAGGAAGCGTTGAGCAATATGCATCCATCCCATCCCCCAAGAAACCAACCTAGTGGTACCTTCGCCTCTCTTCAATAAATGTTATTTAATGTCCAATTTCATCGTCTCGCATATTGCCCTCGGGCAGTTGGCTGGGCAGGATGCCGACGCACTCGTAGCAGCGGGAGATCAGGTGGTTACCGCATCGATGCGACTGGCACTGCTGGCATCGCGTGCGGGACTTGGTGCCGCGCTTGTTTCGGGCACAGGGCTTGCAGCGGCGATGCTTCTCGCCATAGCGACTGGACAGATTCACGCCCACCGGCAGGCTCACCTTGTCCGGCGTCAGAACGCCCACGCTGTCGGATCGCCTGGCATCGCCAGTGGCCTCGCTGAGCAGCCGCTGACTGGACTGCCCGAGAATCTCGCAGATTTGCAGGCGCATCACAAGCGACGTGGTCGTAGATCTTCGCTGCAAGCGCCTCTGCAATCGCTGTTGGGTGAGAAAGAGTCCCAACTGCCGCTGAAAGTCACGCTGCTCCATTGTGGCATCTCCTTTGGGCGAGAGTCGAAGCAGAATCCATGCATTCACGGCGGCAGCATTGAGCACAAAGTGAAGGAGCTGCAGGAAGGAATTGCATTGCTTTTCCAGGGAGGATGACAGCATGTGGGCGGTGCTAAAGCGTTCGGTGAGTTCATAGAACTGCTGACAGGCCTGCGATGTGTTCTGGTATGCCTGCAGTGCATCCACTTGCGGGCTGAGACCACAGCAGAAGATGGCTTCGCCATCGAGAGGAATGAGCTTGGAGGAGCCGCTATAAACGGGGCTATCACACTGCCATTGTCGCGGCCAATCCGGCGACGTAGCCTCCAGCAATCCCAGCGAGCTGAGCTGGCGCTGCTTCAGCTGCTCGCTCTGTGGCAGGTTCAGGTGTCGAAATCCCATTGTAACATTTCTGCTCGTCGTCTTAAAATCGCAAATTAACTGTTCCACATCCTTCTCCAGCGATCGCTGTTGTCTGCTGCTCACCAGGGCATTGGCCATGTACAAAGTCCTGGCATCACAGCAGAGAGTCAGCCGATTCTTGGCCACCGTGCCTGCAATCTCATCCACATTTAACCAACTGCTGCAGCCGTAATAGGAACGACAGTTGATGAGGAGGCGCTGCCAGAGCTTTTGGGCCTCGGACCAACCCCCACTGGGACCCGACAGGCACTCGGAAATGCTCTCAAATCGGCTGAGGGTCATGGAAGCCCGGAAGATGGCATTGCCCAGCTCCAGAGTCCAAAGCTCCTCGAGAGGCCCGTTGAACTGGGCATTGCGGAAAACACCGCAGAGGTAGCTCAAGCCAAGGAATGCACGCAGCTCCACAATGTCCAACGGTCGCTGGGCACTCGTGGGATTCCTTTTCTTGCGCATCTGCTCGTTGGTGTGACGCAGCAGGGATTTGAGCATTTCATCGTCGAACAGGAGCATCCAGGCCTCCACAGCGTTAGAAACGGAGCGGGCGGGTCCCTTGCCGCAGGCTTGCTGGCCCAGCAAAGGCAGTTCCTCCGCAGCTGCCACCTGGGGCTCCTTGGCTAAGCTCCAAGCTTGGCCAGTGGACGATGTGTAATGACCGGCATTGTGGGATGGGCGACCACGGCCCCGTTTCGCAGTGACGCCCGGCCGGACGGAACCCTCGGACTTGAGCACCATCTCCGCTAATTGTTCGTCGCTGATCAGCACATCGCCGTCTTCAAAGTTCCAGGGAAAGCGGCAGCTTCCAGACGTCTCTTGCAGCGGATCGGAATCATCGTCGTCAGCTTCCTGGGCAGTGGAATCCGGCAGCTGCGGCAGCTGCTCCTCCACCTGCATCTTCTCTTCCTCGTCACCGGCGTCCTCCTGGTCGCTGCATTTTATGTTGGCCAGCAGCTCCTCGTCCAAGGCGCAGTTCATTATTGCAATAAACCAAAACAAACTTTATTTTGTTTACGAATTAGAGGTGGAGAAACATTGAAGCCAACATCGATGTCATCGATGTTTTCGGAACATCGGAACATCGACATTTTGCTGCGAATCATCGATGTTTTTTTTCTCTGCTACAAAGTAATATAAACCGTAAGTATATCAAATATTTTTCCAAATTTCTTCATACAAGCTTTAAAAGCAATTATATTAACCTCTAGAAGACTGTTAAGAAAAGGAGGATCTTATCATCGACCGCTGTCAATAAGCCTTTATTTTATAACAAGAAAAAACATTTAATGGTAATAAATAAAGTTTTTCTTATTTATTTTTATTTTCTTAAAAAAATATGTATATTTGCTCTTGTTAAATTTTAAATAAAACAAGCAAGCTCTATGTCAAAAATTTTAATGGTTAATAATATTAGAGGGTCTTCCCGCAGAGATTCCTCTGCATCAAAAGTGTTAATAAGTGAACAATTGTAATAACTAAGCATGTATTTTTAAACATTAACAAAAAAAAAAAATTATTTTGTTCGAAATAATATAACATTTCTTTACCATTGTTTTTGGTTATTATTTTTTCTAAAACATCGATGAGAATAATAATAATAATTAAAACAAAACAAACTTTATTATGTTTACAAATACTAAAAACAATGGTCATACTATATAAACTACTAAAGTGCCCGTTTCATTATTGCGCTCTTATTTGAATTTTTTGCTGCAGCTCTTTAGTACAGTCCATCGAAGTGATCGGTTATCGGAAAACTCCCATCACCATCATTGTTGTGTTGTTTCTTGGCGAGCCACAGGAAAAAGGGAATAAAATAAAACGCCAAAAGGAAAACTTGTCATACAAAGCAAAAGCCAACCGTTTCATTAAGTGCCCGTAATCCCCCGCGTCAATCCCACGTCAAATGACGAAAATCCGGAGGCTGTGACGCGTCTGCGTCAGTTTTGTCCCTAACCACCTGGCTGGTAGTGTGTTGAGGGCAAGAATTCTCTGAAAATCAAGTGAAAAGTGCAATCAAATAAAAGTGGCAATGTGCAGGACAGCAGGTGACTAAACAACTAATTATGTCGCCCGTTATTTAGGCGCGCAACGAAAATATTTTGCAAAAGTGTCAAATTTGACATGGACAGGCCGATGGCCACCGATAGACCGTCATCAGTTGACGGCTATCGATAGGTTTCAAATCAAATGAAAGTTACAATCCAAATTTGAAATTGGAAATTTCTCCAAGCGGGCCATGACGAAAGCGTCGTAAGGATTCGTGGTCCCATCTCCAAAAGTTAGTTTAATCTCATAGCCCGTGCTGTGAACACGGAAAATTGGCTCCCAAAGAAAAAAAAACAACAATTTTCCAAGCTAAAGAAAAGGAAAAAAATTATTTTGACAGCTTTTCCAATAATTTTTTCGGTGTCATTTTTTCCCACTTTCCTAGTCGTTTTTTCTTTAGTACTCGATCGGGAATAGGCGGGCCGGTTCGAAAATGATATCGCCGGAGCAGGAGCACGTCAACCTGGCGCTGGACCGCCAGGTCCGCCAGAACATCCATGACATGATGCGCGAAGCCAATGTCCAGGCCAGCATGCTGGAGAGCGAAGGTGAGACCCATCATGCGGGGGCATTATCCCTGCTTAATGCCATGTCTTTAGTTTCAGGACGCAACCGCTTCCAGTCGGAATGTAGCGACGACATGAATGCCGATGGCAGCATTGCCGTGATGGATGCCTTGTCCGGCGATGGCCTGATGGAGGATGACAATTCCACCGACCAGGTGGTGGTGGTCTCTGCGGAAGATTGCAACAAGGATTCGCAGAACTATCACGACATGATGGTAGACAACGATCCCAACAGCAATAGCGGCTCGAGCCGCAAGCGTCGCGGCAACTTGCCCAAGCACTCCGTGAAGATCCTTAAGCGTTGGCTCTACGAGCATCGCTACAATGCCTATCCCAGTGATGCCGAGAAGTTCACATTGTCGCAGGATGCCGGCCTGACGGTGCTGCAGGTGTGCAATTGGTTCATCAATGCACGTCGCCGCATCCTGCCCGAAATGATACGCCGTGAGGGCAATGATCCACTGCATTTTACCATTTCGCGTCGCGGCAAAAAGGTTAGCCCGAACTCTTCGACATCTAGCGGTGGAGGAGGTCCGGGAATGAATATGTCCGGGACTCCAAATCCCATTTCGGGTAGTCCCGTCTCCGAAGTGGTGAGTTGTGGCTTTTGAAAGGAATGGAAAGGGTTTCTTTTTATTATTTTTCAACTTAAACAGATCGTTGGTGCCACCGAGGAGGTAGATGGTGCCGCCGGCGAGATGCACGAGGGCATTGCCAACGTCTTGACCAATTTCGATCAGTATGTCCAGGGACCCAACGGTCAGATGGTCAAGATGGAGCCGGAATACGACGACAGCGTCATATACAGGTAACTATTGGCCGCTTCTCTTAGTTGTAGTCAAAGTAGCGTAGGTTTTCCTCCTGTCCCAATGGTTATCCTCCTCCTCCTCCCTCCATTAAGTTGGCAGCAGGCCATTGCAAACAACCCGATGGGCTTCCAAAGTCTCCATGCGTCACTGCAAGCAACTATGATCGAAAAGATTCAAAACTATCAAATGCGCAAGGCAGCAGCAGCGGCCCTTAGTGGTGGTGGTGGTGGTGGTAGTGGTGGTAGCGTCAGTGCTGGCTCCAACTGCAGCTCTGCCGGTTCCTTAAACCCATACAACTTCGATGATGATGAGGATAAACCAAGTCCGGTGAAGCGTGGCAAAAAGAGGCAAACGGCGGCAGGGACTGGGAAGGCGGGTGGCGCGAAATCCAAGCAATCGAAGCAAACGGGGCCAGTAATCAAGCAGGAGAAATCATCAGAGGCGAAGACCAAGGCTGTTTACTGTTACCAGGACGAATTCGGCAGCTTCGTGATGGCCTCTAGGTACAGCTGTCACAGGACAACGATGCCCACCGATTGGCCTTAGTCTCTAGTCTGCTTTCGCATTGATAATTCATTGCTAAGTGCGTTTATTTCCTTTGCAGATCCGAGAGCGACGAGAGCACCCAGGAATTCGAGCAGCGCAGCGAAGAGGGACGTTTCGAGACCGATGACTGGCAGAGCGTGATGAAGTGAGTTATCCAAAGTCTGGTTGGGGGTTTGTCAATATCTTTAATCCTTCTTTAGAACCGTTTTCACCACTGAAGAGGTGACCACCACCAACACTGCCACCACAAACACTGCCAATGAAACAGGCATCACAACATCAACATCTGGTACTGGATCCTCCAATCCTGCCAGTTGGAATCCCAACCAGCAGGTGGCCACACGCGAGGGTAAGTCCCAGTAAAAATAAGTACCCAGCCAGACTCGTTTTTAACCTATATTTATTGCAGGCAACGAGGAGCAGTTGTACGAGGCCACAGTCGTTCCTGGCCCTAGTCAGCCTGTCAGTAGGGAAAATCAACAATCAGAGGAAGTCTTTGCCATCACTGAGGTCGAAAATTCCCCTGGTCAAACCTCGCCAGCTCCATCGCAGAGTATGTTCACAATTATTAGCTTGTCTTTGGGTTTAATCTTTATAAATTCTGTGCAGGCATTGGCCGAGAGGAGCGCGACAACTACAAGTGTCTGTATTACCTCGTGGAAACTGCCATGGCTGTGCGCCAGAATGATACCGGCGAAGACGACGACGACATGCCTGTAAATATTTTTTAGAATTTTTCAACTGGAACTATGCAGGCTCTGTGCACTACTATGCCAGAGCCACGACCTTGTTATTATGTTAATAGAAAGACGATGAGAGGAGTAGGTTAACCAATTAAATGTACAAAGCACTAGATCAATTTAAAAAGAATGCAGTCAAAGAGTCGCATATCAACCAAGTCAATTCAAAAAGGAGAACAATGCAATACTTGCTGGTCCATGACTTTGTCCTAAACCTTATGCGATTTAAATAAACCAAAAACTTGTGCATTTGCAATACCTGCGCCATACAAGCCAAAATTGTTTTACATTTTAATTTGAATTTTGAAAAATAACGGTTGTGAAAGTTTTGGGAGAAAGTTCTGTATTTTACCATGTTTATTCCTATTAAATATTTAATAATTGTACAAAGGATAAACTAGAAGATAACTATTAAAAGAAATTGTTGAAATTTCTCCGAATAAATTAATTTAATAGAATTTAAATATAAAAATATAAAATAAAATACTTTTAGTGACGTCCCAACAAGTCAGTATTTTTCCTGTTTCAGTACTTTTTCCCTGCACCACAGTTGACGGTATTTTACCGTTTTCCCTTATACGGTCAGTCACCGATTTTGTTTTTTGTTTTTTTGCAATAAATGTTTGCCCAGCACAATAATTAAGCAATTGCTAAGGCAAACACGGAACGTGCTATTGTTTAAACCGCACTCTGAATGTCTGTCGTCCAGCTGTTTCGAACAGACAGCGTGCAAATACGGACTTATTCAACTGCAGGCGAATTTTCCGTATTCATTCCTTCGTTTCGTTTCGTCCCGTCTCGCTCGCGCTCCCTCTTGTCGTCGTGTGCACTTTGTGTAAATTACAGCACAAATGAGTTTCGATTAAAAGCAACTGTTTAAAATGTAACGCCAGCCCAGTCAGCAGCCGCTGCCGCACAAAGCACAAGAAAAAGTAAGGCAAGAGCACCGCAAGCCGCAAAGCAATAGCAATAGGAGCTGCCGCTGGGCCACACCTGCCTGCCTGCCTGCCTGCCTACCAGCCAGCCAGACGCACGCTTATCTTATCGCACCAGCAACACCCTAGAATCTACAAGCAAGCTTTAGATCCCCTGCTCCTCCTCCCGCTCTGTTCTGGTCCTGGCAACGGAGGAAATCAGGACATGCTAAGAGCATTCCCAGTGTGGGTAAGTGTACAAAAGTACGCTTGTACTTTACAAACATTCGTACATAGATTTGTCTGCAGTGGTATGTGTGTGTGTGTGTGTTTGTGTCTGGGGCTATTGGTCAGTGGCGTAGACAGGGATAAAGGAGGTTTTTCGGGGTTCTGTTACAGCTAATCTCCATAATCTTAAAATAAATGATGTTCCCTTAAATAAGCCTTCTTGGTTGTGTAAGGTTAAATATACATTCTCTATCTTTTATATTGTTATTTATTATTTATTATAACTCCCAATTTGATAAGCTTTCTCCTAATATCTGATATATTTTTATAATTTTTCAAACGAAATTAGACTTAAAATCACTTTAATTGTACTTTGCATCCCGTAATAAATTTAAAAAAACCTATAATCCCCTTGTCTATAGTTCCACAATATTATAGAAAACATAAAATTCCTACGGGAAACACATTTACTTGAAAACCAATTTAATTTTTAATGTGATAGCCTTTTTTAGAATATTTATTTTGAGGAACCTACTTTTAAAACCCCCTTCCTACGCCACTGGGGAACCCCCTGTGAATAAGTGAAGTGCGCCAGTACGTGTACTGGCATATTTTTTGGCTATTTGCTATTTGCACTTTTACTTTCGGCTTTCGTCTTTCCTTTGTGGCTTGGCCCACTTGCGTCATGGCTGCCTTTATTTGTTGCTGTTGTAATCTTAATGCATTTGAGCTACTATTTGCCACTGTTTTTGAGTATGAGTGTGATTTATTTTATTTTTAACACTCGAGAGGTTCAGCGGAAGCGATATCGGGGCCTGAGCCGAGTCACTACTTAATGACGCCTTATCGGGAAACAAATTTCAAATGCTCCGAAAAGAAGAGGAAAAGTACATAAAAATTAGGCTGACAAAGTACTTTTCATGATAATATATCAATGTCTTTAGATAATAATTGTTATGCATTTACATAGAATACTTAATTTGTATTTTTAACTTCTCTTTCTTATATTTCCTTAATTTTTATTTGCTTTTTAATCTTACAAACCTCAGAAATTTATAGTATTTTAAGCGTGTTTTGCTTTTTTGCTCGCTGACATAGAGTATTTTAAGAGATAAGAATTTTAATTATAAATAAATTCTATATAAAAGAAACCAAGGCTTTAAGTTTGTGTTTTTTTTTCAGCTCTTAATTCCTTCTTATCTCCTTCGTATGACTTAAGAGCATTTAAGAGTTCGTCTTCCGTTCACACATTTTGAATATCTGAAATTTTAGGTCACACCAATTGCCAAATGGTTTATATTTAGTGACCCAATGGAGTCTATTTTTAAGCACGTGCCTGGCACTCACTCACCAGCCAATGATAATGACGCTGTTAGGATGATGATGCTGCTGCCAATGCTACCGATGATGATGATGATGATGACATCGGCGTAAGTGGCTCGAGTAGTTTGGCCCGATGCCCCGGCAGGAACATGAGTTTCTAAGCGGCAATTTGCAGCAATTATAAATACGAGAGGCAGTTGTTTGGCAAAGTGCTGGTTCCTAGTGCCAGAGCTTGTGTCGCCTCACCGCTCACACCTCACAGTGGCACAGCTCATGCCTCGTTCGTTCGTTGGGTTCGCCCCGTGTTCGTGTGCCTCTTTTGGTTTTATTAATAAATCGAAGGGGCTCTATGGGGAAAGGGTCAAACGGTTCTCTGCGCAGTTTGGTTCGGCAGCGGAAAAACACCATCCAAAACCCATCGATATCCCCCTTCTAATACCTATAACCAACCCCTTCTCCCCTCTTTCATTTCTCCCATGAGTTCAGCTCGGTTCAGTTTCATTTTCAGCTCTCGTCGCCGCTCTATTTTGTTTGGCATGCACATATTAGCAGCCGCCGCCGCCGCCGCCGTCTGGGGTGCTCTCTTTTTCTATCATTTTCCACCTCTTTGTGCCGCTCAGCTGTGGCTGCCACTCGGCAGCGGCATCGGCATCGGTGCAGATGTGGCTGCGACTTGTTGTGCCGCACCAACATCCTCATCAGACCGGCAGACGCATTCAGTTTGCAATTATCAACAAAACGCGCGCGCATCGAAAACGGAATCGGAATCGGAATCTGAATCGGGGAATAGTGCTAATGCGTTGCCCAGAAATATCGCTGCTGGCATGGCCATAAATAAAACGAAATTAAATTCTGCGTATTTATGCTCACGTGAAGACAACAACAAATATTTCAAATGCTGCTGACACGACGGTACGAGAGTGTTAAACGAAATCATTCCCCAAGAGCGTTTATAAACCGCATTTGATTGGGGTTCAAGTGGCGATTTAAATGTGATCTCAAGTGTAATCCTAGGTCTGTGCATAATTGTGAGCACTTCAAGGTTGCATAAATGCTCCTCCTTTCCCCTAACAAGTTTCTTGTTACCATTTCAATGTGGCACGAGGGCAAAGGAAAGGTACAACGCAGTTAAAAACAAGAGTTCTTCTGCCTCTCCGCTTGACCACACAGAGAGGAGAATCCGCAATTGTAAACGATTTGCTACTCTAATACCCTTGGCATACTTGATTCATGTTAAAAGTTGTTTTAAGTGGGCGAACAGTGCGTATACTTGTTATGTGAAGTTGCTCTAAATTAGAGGAGTTCTTGCTTATACTTGATATTTGTTGGGTTCTTAGAAATATTTGAAGTCTTTGTGTGTTTAGTGAAATTAATCTGTTTATAAGTTGGCCAACTTATACTTGATATTTTAGTGAATTATTTATTAAGGGTTTTCTGTGTTAAAAGGGAATTAAGAGAAATTATTTGTTTACAAATATTATTTATGCTTTTTTACCTTTAATTGTGTATATTATTTACTCTCTTGACTGTAAATTCTCTTATTTACAATCAGAATTAAAATATTTTCCAAGCATTAGGGCATCAAGTAGCCGACATGGTGACCCTGTTAACCATTAAAAATCCCCCTCATTCTCATCATGCAAACGATCCAGACAGAGACACAAAGCCGTCGTCTGTCTGAGGTAAGTGCGGTGAAAAGAGGAAAACGGAAAATTCACAGAGAAGGCTGGGCAGCGAACGCTAGAGGGGGGTTTTTTTTTGGGGTCGTGGGTGGTTTGTGGTGTTGTGTAGTCTGTTATCTTGGCGCTTGTTAGCCCCTTGTCTTTGACGATTTGTTTGCATGCCATTCTTTGCTCTGGTTTCGTTTTTTATAGCTGACTGTTTTTTTAATACAAAATCAATTGGATTTGCATTGGAACTAAACTGAAAACTCAAAAAAACCTCTGCGGCAGTCATGTGTAAATAAGGTTGCGAAGGTTGCGGATTGCGGATACCGGATTGAGGTTGCCATTGCTTGTTGCTTTCAATTACAACTTTTGATTCTTTATTGATACGAGTATTCATATTCGAAACGAACATTTACAGGGATATGCACGATGACGGAGGGGGGCTTAGCTCTAGACATTTAAACGTTAACATTATTGTTTTCCTTTGTTACCAGCGAGATTACGAGTTGGATACCTCTCCACAATTCGCTTTCTGGCAAACAAAATACTTTAAAGGCATAATCTTGAAGTGTGCATGTAACTTTAGTGATACGTAAGACTCTCTGCGGGACTGTAAGGTAGCTAATAAGGTGGCTTACAGGCAGGCTCTAGTCTGTTGAAAGGCATTCTCTTTCTCTAAATATCGAAACTCATCTTAATCGTAGTTAAAGCACACTTGTGATTTAGGTTTTTGGTTCACAGATGACGCTCCATTAGGCTCACACATAACCGCTGGACTCCAGTTTGAGGGCTCCCTCGTATGTGGGCAGGCCCGATCTGTCAATTATCTTGCTCATGTCCAGGCTGATGATGCCGTTCTCGTTAATGGTGTTCAAATCCGCCTCCTCCTCCTCTGCCTGATTATTGCCCGCGGCCTGCTCTGCGCCGGTTGATGTTGCTGCTTCTCTGTCTGAGGTTGCTGCTGCTGCTGCTGCTACTGTTGCTGTTGTGTCCAATGTTGCTGATGTTGCTGCTGCGTTGTCATTTTCATCGTTGACAGCGGTTAGGGGCGGCGAGGGGGAGGAAGTGCGTTCGTTAGGAGGCGTTGCCTCCAATGTGGATGCCTCCAAGTTCCCATTTTCCGCATCCTGCAGCGCCTCGTTGGTTGCCATGTGGTTGCCATTATCGCAATCACTGGGACAGGGACAACTGGGCAGCTCCTCCTCCTCCTCAGCCTCCTCCTCTCGTCGACCGCCCATATTCAGACCGCTTTCCACAGACAGAGCGGTGAGAGGCTCATCCTCCGCCTCGATCTCGTAGCGGAACTTGCCGCACAGCGGACAGCCCCGCCGGTAGTGGGTGGCACTGTGCTGATGGCTCTGCTGCAGGTAGCGTCGCCCAAAGGTATTCAACCTGATGTTCTGCACAGGCTTTCGCACCTGCAGGGCCAGTGGCAGAGAGGGCGGCAGCGGCGGTGCCGTCGCTGCAGGCTGCAGGGCCTCCATTTCCAGGCAATTTCCGCTGCGTGCTGCCACTGCGGCTGCTGCAGCATTCCACATGCTCTCCACCTCGGCCCGCTGCAGGGAGCAGCAGGATTGGGCATTAAGCGCCAATTGCAATTGTTTATTAACCAGGAGTCCGGTGGCGGCCCCTCCTCCTCCTCCTCCGCCGGCACTGCCGCTGGGCATTGCATCCACGCTGCCATCGGGCGTGCCACGACTTCCACTTGCCCCTGGCTGTAGTTGCTGCTGCTGTTGATAGTTTAAGTCCAGCGAGGAGCGGTATCCAGGCGGCGGTGAGACGCGCTGCATCAAGAGCTGTTGCTGCTGTTGCAGTTGCAGCTGCAATTGCTGATGCTGCTGTTGCTCCAACTGCTGCTGATGGAGCTGCTGCTCGTGCAGCACCACAGCATCGTAAGAGGGCGGTGGCTCGTGATGCAGGGCCGGCACAGCAGACAGGCCATCGGTGGAGTCGCCCAGAAACAAGCCCGATGTCTCGTAGCACTGAAAAGGGAAGGGAATTGGGTGTAAAAATATATTTAATAAATCTTTGACTGTATATTGCACTTTACTTCATTGTTTTTACCCGAAAAACCTTTAAAAAATTTCATATTTTAAATAATATATGAATTTCACTTAAGTTTTCCTAAAAACTAAGCTATTTCCTTATTTTCTTCCTCCCCCAGACCCTTAGTTCCCTCAAGGTTGTGAGTTATTCCCGATCTTCGCTTGAACCAACTGTAACTTAGCTTCTTAATGGAACCGCGGCAGACAAGTGAAATTTACGCGATCAAATAAAAAAGTTTAAATTGCACACATCATAAATTTATTTGTCTTTCTGTATACAGATATGTTCTGTTCCAACCAAACTGACCACCAGGCATAGGAAACCCATACCCATGCCAGGCTCTGACTTCCTCTTACAACGAACACCGCCTCATTCTGTCCGCAGTTGACATTTGGCGCCTGGACGGGCTAACGTTGATTTACGCGGTGGAGCCTTTTGCCGGCGTTTTTCTTTCTTTTTCCTCCTCCGTTTCCCAGCGGGCCAACAAACAACAATGAACTGACTGATGGCAACTGTTGGGGGTGGTTGTTGGTTACGTTTTTTTTCTGGTTTTAGTGGGCCGCAGGCGGCTGGTAACTTAATAAAGCCCTAGTCCAGGGCCAAGTGTGCGGCTGGCCACTTGCAATGGCGATAGGAAATTGTCGTGGCTGTCGCACCTGTTAAATGCGCCGCATAAATATCCATTACTGGCCTGCTTTCAGCTTTCAGCTTGGCCTCTGACTTACTTTCAAACTGTCTTCATGAAATGTTGGCTTAAACTTGAAAAAGGGACAATTAGGGTTGGCCACCGGTTGGCTGTTGGGTCATCAAAATGGTTAATAAACTGGGTTACTTTTAGTTTGGTTGTCAGTTTGTTTAGTTTTTACTGTGATTTTAGTTTTTAATTGGGGATTTTATTGAAGTTTTTGTCAGGGAAAGTAATCTATCTCAGTTTATTTAATATTTTTATTATATTTTTCACTTTTATGAGCAGTTAATTGAGTGCCTAAGGCAGGGATTTCTAGTTTTCTAGCTCATTTTTATACTCCTTTATGTCTAGCCTTTCTCTTAGCCTAATTTCTGATTTTAAAAGCCAATAAGAAATCCTTAAAGTAGCTATTTACATGCTATATCTATGCCAGAAACTAGTTTATTTAAATTTAAATAAATCCTTAGCTGCATAAATAAATACAACATGTAATAAAAACCCCCAGCATCCCTCCTTTACCTTCCTCTAATTAAATACCAACTTCCGACTCTCTCTCTCTCTCTCTACCCTTAGAGGAAAGTTGTCAGTTTCCATTGTATTGGAAACTATTGGTGGAGCCTTTGACATCATCCGTTTGTTATTCTGGCAGATGGACAACACAAAGACCCAAGCCCAGTCCAGTCGAGGCCAGCTAGAACCCCGAGCTACATATGGATGCGATGGGATACTGATACATAAACACAACTCACCTGTTCAACGCTGTATATTTCCATGTTGGGATCGCCTTCGAGCCACTGGTGCTGCTGCTGCCTGTAGGCGGCCTCTGTTCGCTTCTTGATGTTTCGATGGCAACAATAGCAGACCACACACAATATGGTCGTCACCAGGGAGAGCATGGCCCTGCAATGGGAAATGGCGAAAATGGTGAAATGGGAATAGAAATGGGCCTATGAATGCAGTGGGTGTGTTATGCCACGGATATCGGGCTCACATTGGTGGAATGAAATTGATTGCGCCATCATGATAATAATATTGTATTAATGCCGTTTTTGGCATTTATTAATTTTGTCATACAAATTGCAATGTCTGTGTGTTTTTGTGTTTATGTTTATTTATGTTAGCCTGCATATTGATGGCCTAAATTCTAGGGACAATGTTGTCATTGTGTTTGGATTCATACATCAGCAGAGCGGAAATTACTTTTCTTACATTCTCATGTTGCTTTAATTAGTTAGTTCAGACTTTTGTTTGGCCTTAACTGAGTTTTAAATCAACCTGGAAACTAGTTTTGAAAAGGCTTTTGCTGCTTAGCTGAACACCTTGGCAATTTCAATAGATTTCCCTGAGCTAATTTAGTTATGGTTGTCATAATTTGATAGTTTCATTAACTCTGACTCCCTTTCTCTGTGGCCTGTTTACCACAAATAATCATACATTGTTTACCTTTGGCAGATAATGGACTTAAAGGCGGTCTAAACCATATAATTTCATTTATTTAATTGCCTTTCGGAGGTAAACATATTCCTGGGCTCAGAATTGTGGCTAAAATTGTTGCTTAAATCAATTTTGGAGTGGCATTTCATTGAAGTTTGCAGAGACAATTATGTAGTTTGAGGTTTGTCAGGATAATTAATAAGTTAGTAGAGTTATTTTGGGGGATATTTGGTTGGGTAATACATATTCTCATAGTTTTCTCTTGAGAATTTCATTATATTTTATTTTAAAGTAATCTTTAATCAACGTTAACTAAGTAAACTTTTATTTAACTATTTATTTTAATTTTTTCCTGCCTTCTCTTATCTAAAGTATATTTCCCTAAACGCTTTCCAAGGTGTGTAGGCCCTAGAATTTTGTCCGGAATTTATCAATAAATCAGCGTAATGCCCCCCACTATCCGACTTGATTGCCAGTTATCAAAATTTCCTTTTAACGCTGTCGGCTGTCGGATTCATGTTGGGTTTATTGAAACCCACTGGTTTATTTAAGTCCCGTCCCTGCCCTGCCCGGAAAAAGGTTTCGTGTCGATTTCGTTGCTCGAGGCATTTCTCCATGACGTCACTTAATCCACTTTAGAATGCAACATTGTGTCCCACTTGTCTGTCCAGTGTTTTTTCAGCTTTTCCTCTCATTCTCTCCTGTCTCATCCTGGTTTTTCTTTCTGTATATTTTTTTTGGCTGTTCATTTTCCCCCGGTTCACGCAATTTCTCGCATGTCAACAGTTCATTAAGGACCTCTTTTCGGGCCCAGTTTCTGCCAACCTTCCACAGAGAGACAACAACGGCATGTGGTTCGCTCCCTTTCCCCTTTCCCTTTCCATTTTCTCCCATTTTTATTTGTGGCTATTTTCAATGAATTGCCCACCAAGACAAATCGATAAAAATGTAGTTAAAATAAAGTTTTTTCGGCGCGTGATGTTTACAGACATCAAAAAGAAGAAAACTATAAAAACTGTGTTGACAATTCGCTGTTTGTTGTTGGATTTTGTACCCAAAAAAAGAAAGGGGAAAAAGCTCGTGTTGCACACGAAAATAAATTTTATTAGGCAAAGGAAAAAGGATGCTTCGGTTTCCAGAAACCAGAAAAATGGCTTGGTGCAATTATAATTATTATTTTCGCCGGAAAACATCGAAAAGAGCGGAGGCAGCTTGACATTGTCGACGCTTAAAATTGTGATGTTTATTAATTTGCAGCTCCACAGCTCATAAATCAAGAGCGCACAACAGGGCATTATGATCTATGAGTGAGAGAGAGAGAGAGAGAGTTGTGTGCTTGTAATATCCTTCTAAAATGTGTGTGTTTGTCTACAAAATGGGGCAATTACTGCAATTTACGAACTGCTGTTACGCATTTTTAATGATTGGTTGATTTTGTTTGCTTTCTGGGTGGTTAAATGCAGCTTTTAGCTAACCTTGTTAATGGTTTGAACATGGAAAAGAGATCTCTAGATAGTGAGTGCAAATTACAGGGCAGTTTAAGTAACTTTGAGTAAGTTTTCTAAAGGAAAATGAATTATTTTAACTTCAGGTTAGAGATTTAACAAAAGAAAGGAATGTTTAAGGAATTTTTGCTAAATAAATGAGTAAATATACTTTCAAAGTTGTTAGATTTCAGTTAAAGCTCTTAACTAAACCCAAATTAGTAGCTGCTTCTTAGATAAAACGTCTCTAAATAAAAGTCTCAAATGAAAACTCTTTTTCCGTAATCCAAAACAATTAACTCCAAGTACAAATGCACCAAAATAAATTGATTTAACTGGCACTATCGATCCGTAGTACAATTTCCTTAAAACAGTTCCTTCAAAATGTAAATATTTGATTGATTTCAGTCCATGTCGAGTCCGTTCAACTTTCTGGCGAACTCTAATTAATTAATGGCCTTCAGCAGGAGACTTCTGGGAATGAATGCTTTGCTTAGCCAGTTCAGTTGCCAAAAGTTGCACTCATGATTTGTGTATGTGTTCGCCACTCTTTCACATTTCCCACGAGTCCCACCTTGGCTCATCCTCGTGATGCCCCGCCATCAGTTGTGTTACTGGATCTGCAACTGTCAGACTTACCCGCCAAGCAGCAGATTCACATTTCCGTTGACAACATTTGCATAAGTCTGGGGTCCGCCAGGTCCTCCTCCTCCTCCGCCGCCGCCACTGCCGCCGCCGCTGGAGCTGACAGATCCTTGGCCGCCGCGCTGCTGATGATATTGCCCCAGACCGCTGGTATAGTAGGTGGTAAATGTGGTAATCGAGGATGAGGAGGAGATGTGCTCCTGGGATTGCTGCTGCAACAGCTCCTCCTCGCTGCCGGATGATGTTGAAACTCCCGACGTTGTTGTGGCAACTGATGTGGTCGTCGTCGGGATTGTTTGATTATGACCGAAGGCCGCTCCCGCCTTAGTTGCATAATGCTTCAGAGACATTTCACAGCGACTTCAAGTCCAATTCGAAAGAAGGCGATTGCATAACGATTAGCACGGCGCAGCACTCATTACACTAGCCATTAGCACGCACACCTTTGCCTCGGGCAGGGCGCATCTAGAATGGCTCAGGACTCGTGACTAGCTCTCTAGACTGTGAGCGGGCTCTAGACCGCAGCAAGGACGAACAGCGACTGTTAGACCTCGCGACCGACGACCCGAAGGCAGCGACTAGCAAGGCAAAAGCCACACACTAACTTTCACACACTACACGGGAATTAATTTTGTATAATTTGAAGATTACACTAGGTTGTAATACTAATTTAGGTATTTTATATATTCAACAATTAAAGATATTCTTTATAACATATTTTAAGCAGAGATTATTTTAGTTATTGATGATAGTTTTGTTAGTTTTAAGTATTTTTAGCACTGTTAATCCTTTAAGAAATGTATTTTAAATATTTAAACCTTTCAAGGCAGCTTGTTCTTTAAGCTTTATTTAATTATTCGAATATTTAACACTCTCTTTTAGTAAAAATAATTAAATTTTAACTAGTTTTCCGCTTAGTTTTCCCTCTGTGTAACTGTTACAACGATCGATGGCCAAGGCAAAGGTACAAGTCTATTTCGGTAACTTTGTTTAGTAGTTTTTGGCCGCGAATCGCGAGTTGTGCGTCTGGGCAAATGCGTTGCGCTGCTGCAACTGAGCTCCGGCTTGACTTGCTGACTAGTTCGCCCGCTCACTGGCTGCCTGGCTGCCTGGCTGAGGACTTTGGCTTGGCTTATCCTTTTGTTGTGTGTGCCCCGACGAAGTTGCCTTGGCAACCGAATGAACCCGACTTCGGCTGGGGCTCTTTTCACTTCGTGTGTTGCTGCTGCGACTGCTTATCCTGTCGCTGCTGCTGCTGCTGCTGTTGGTGCGGCTGCTACTGTTGCTGATGTTGCTGCTTGCCTGTTACAAGTTGCGTTGCCCATTTTTCAGCTACTGCCTTTCCCTCTCTTTTTAGCTTTGGGCGAGGGGCGGCAACAGCAGGGAAGGCCGGTTGTCAGGATAAAGGAAGAGTCAACGACAAAGGCCAAGCACGGCTATTTGTATTGAGCTTCCCTTTGTATCCCTTTCACTCACTCAAGTCCTGTTCCTGCACGTTTCACGTCAAATTGAGCGCCAAAATGCTTTTGTATGCTCGTATGAGTTGTCATTATTGCTGTTGTTGCTGCTGTTGCTGCTGTTGCTACTGCTGTTGCTGTTGCTGCTGCTGCTTCCACAGTTGCTTTTGCCACTGTATTTGTTGTTGTGGCAACCGTGCATGCCATTTGAACAACACTTGTCGCCAACTGACATTTTTCACGGCATGCGCCCATAAATAATAATGCGACTCAGAGGCAACAGTGCGCGTCGAGCACATTGAGCATACAGGCAGCATGCTGCAAGGCACACATGGCGTATGAGTGATGCGTTTCGTAATTTAAAGACAAATTTACTAAAATAAGTTTGTTGAACATCAAAATTTAAGTGAAATGATAAGGAATAGGGTTTGTTTTTAATTGTTGTATAATATTTCTTCACTTTAATCAATTATTAACCCTGCTTTTGGTTAGTTTTAAGGTCCACACTGCGTATGCTTAATTTTTTAAGATATTTTTGATATTATATATCATATATTTAAGGAAATAATTACCTATTCAAATGCTAGAATGCTCTTTTAAAAACCTCATTAAATTTAAACCATAAAAAGGCTTTTAAGAACCTCTTTCCCTTTTATTATTTTTACAAAATTCCACATTTGTTTTGCCTTTTGCCTAGTCGTACCCACACTCCCATTTTTAAAATAACTGCAACAATATGGCAACAATTTCAAAAATGTTTTGCCTAAATGCCTCAATGAAATGTAGACCATTTGCATATCGGCCCACGTTTTATGGCACCAACCACCAGCTCGGCCCGTCCCCCTATGCAATCATCATTATAATTGCCAGCCGTTAGCAACTAATTGAAATGCACGTATTATTTCTGGCAAATTTGCTTTTAATTTATGACGCTTTCGCGCTCGTACAAACATTTAAATGGGCATTTTTAGGCTTGTCCAATATTCGGGGGCGGCACTGTGGCCCGAGCAGCTTCTCCACAGCTCCTAGGACTGTATTTTCCATAGGTAGAGCCCAAGCCAGCTGCACACAATCGCAGGCAGGCACGGGCACAGGCACAGTCGCCCTGAGTTGGTTCAAGAATATATGTAAATAGTTGCACGCCATTTTTGTCGCCCCTCTCTTTGACTTTCTCGGCTTTCTCTGCACGGGGAGAAATTAAAGAGAGAATTAAGAGTTCCTTTAATATTTGAATATTTGTTTTAGCTTTCTGAAAAACTGGAAAACTTACTTCTTTCCTTTCCAAAAGAAAGCCGCTAGGATTTTCTATTAAAAACAATGAAAATAATAAATTTCCTTATCAAATTTCCTTAAAATATTTTAGCCACATGCAAATTAGTTTTAATTTTTCCCTGTGCACCACTATCGCTCCCTTTCTCTTTCTCTCTCTCAGTCGTCCTGTGTGTGTTTTTGGTTGTGCCAACTGTTTGTTGGCGGCGTCGGCGGTGACGGCGTTGTTGGAGCGTCTTGAAATCCGCGCTATGTTGGCGGGCTCAGCAGTTGGGCGGAGTCTCCGCACGGTCGTAGTTGTTGCCTGCACCTCGAGTGTCGCGCGCGCTGAAGAGCACGTTGTTCTTGCCGCTCGACGGCCGTGAATGGCGCACAAAAGCTGCTGCTGCCTGCTTCTGCTGCTGCTACAATTTTAGTTTTCCATCTCTCTGGCATAATTTTAGATTTGTGTGAAAGAAAATTTGTCAATTCAGGAGGAGGACGACACCATCCGGACAAGACGGGAGCAGGACAGGAGCGGGAACAGCTGGAGGAGCATCAGCAAAACGGGCGGCAGCCCCACGTTTTTTGTGTGTCACGCCGCCCCTCAACAGTTGGCAGCTGGCAACGTGACTCATTAGAGCGTCTCCCTGGAGGAGGAAGGGAAGGAGGAGCAGCAGGAGCAGCAGCATTGGGTCAGCTTTAGGGTGACACCGTGCCAGGGAGATGCGGGGGCCCCACGATGATGATGGATAGTTTCGGCCGCTTCTGGTCACTTTCGGGGGCCGCTCTGCGCACGCGTTGCGGGTAAGCAACCGAGACAACCGAGGCAACCGAGGAAGAAGCCACCGTGTGTGGTCTAAACCCCAAGTGACAGTCGGTTAAGCGGGGCAACTAATGATTGTATTTATAACTGGGGAATCTGGGAGAAGTATAAGATAATTGTAGACGGAAAAGGGTTTACTTATTGAGGTTTTTTAGGTAAAAACTTTTATTAAGACCTTAGTTGGTTCAGTTTCAAGCCGTAATTCAGGCATAAAATATCCACAAAATTATATAAAACTAACCTCCCCCCTAAAAGGCTCTCCAATTCAATGTTTGCTTCAGTTGTTAACCCACTTTCTTCCGTATTTTATAGGCCCAAAGCCACGGGGAAGTCCCCCATGAAAGCGCAGCAATGTATGCTACACTTTTTATAACATATTTTTGACAGTCGCCGTGCAGGAACTAATGAGGCTGTCACAGTCACAGCAATCCTTTCGACCCCTCGCACTGCCTTCGTTTTCAAGCATTGGCAGCATTAATTATGCATGCCTGTTGATTTATTATGCACGACCATCAAGGTAATGATGGGGCCAGGCCACAGCCAAAGAGCCACACGTCCATTGCAATGGGGGAACACACTACATGGCGGCAGCGTTAGTTAACCTCCTCCTCCTCCGGTTGCTAGAGGCAAAACTGAAAAGGAGAAAAGGTGAATTCTCCTCTGCGTTGCATGACCTGCGAAAGTATTTCATATTTTCACATGAAGCGTAATGAAAATTTTAAGGTCTCACCCAAGCCCAGCTTCGATTGTCGCACGCAAAGGTTGCACTGCATTTACAGGTGTGTTCTCCGTACTCAAACACACACACACTTACACATTGAGAGTGGAAGTCACGATACCTGGCACCTGGTACCATTCTCCATTGGTGGCAAGGTCTCGCCCTCGCCCTCGTTCTTTGCTCTTCGTTCCTCTATGCAAAAGTTTAAAAGAGACCGCCCTAAAAATATATAAAAATCATATTTGGGTTTGTGGGTCCTTGGTTCTCCACTCATTTGTTAAGTAATTTGATTTGAAATCGATAAGGAAGCAGCATAAAGCGTTAAATTATAGGTTTTTATTATAAACCTGATATGGGTAGGAGGGTATAGTTGAAAGAAAGGTGTTTAGGGGTTGACACGCAGGTTAAAATCGGGTTAAATCGAAAACAGAGACTATTGGGAGGAAAATGTTTACTTAGGGTTGAGTTTTTAAGATGGTTTTCTCAAGGAACCCACCGAATAACAGCTTGGATCTTGTTTTCCATCTATTTAAGCTGCTCAAAAATTATATAGAATATAGATACTGCTTTGTAGAGTCATTGTCCCAACTGTTATGTATTTCTGCATAGTTGTCTTCGATTTTTCATTATGTTTACCCTCAGCCAGGCGCCACCAGGAGACCTCAATTCCCTTGCGTGCTTCCGAAGGTGGGATATACGGTGTGTGTGTGTGTGTGGGTGCCATGTGTGCGTGTGTGCGGTGGTGTTATTGGAAGGGCGGAGAAGGCAGTCGCGGTCGCGGAGAACAAACAATTGCCACTAAATGGCATGTGGCGGTAGCCCCAACTCCTTGCGTTTGGTTTTCCTTTGATTTTATCGCTCGTCAAGCCCAAGTCGCGAGCATTGATTAAAGTTCGATATGTCCTCCGTGACAGAGCGGGCGAAGTATGAAGCAACGAAGGAAGGCGGACCGAAAGGAAGGGTCTCTGTGACACGACCTGCTATTGTGCATTATTGCTTAACTGTCTCAGTTCTTTGAACCAGAGCCACACAGATGATGATGTCAACTGGTGGGAGGTGGGAGGAGCTTATTCAGGGGAAAATCTGGTTCGAGGAAAATCAGTTTTCCCCAAGGGTTATTTGTAATTAAAGCTTCACTATAATTAATAAGGATAATGGGATAAAAATAGTATTTAATACTTTAATAATACAAAATTTCTAATTGCAGGTCTTGTATTTTATTCAAGCATAAAAAAAATACAGCTCCTTTACTCAAAAACTGATTATTAATGCCATAAACCCTTCATTCCCTTCTCCTTTTCCAGCCTACGTTATCTCTATAAGATGTCCCTGGCCGTTTCGCTGCGCCGAGCTCTCTTGGTGCTGCTCTCCGGCGCCATCTTCATCCTGACGGTGCTCTATTGGAATCAGGGTGCCACCAAGGCTCAGGCCTACAATGAGGCTATGGAACGTCCGCACAGCCATCGCGATGGCAGTGCCTTTCCCATGTAAGTGTGTCAGAAATATGGCAATTAGGCTGCCGAAATCCAAGGTCCTAATCCTTCTTCATCATTTCGGGCAGACCCGTCGAGAAGTCCTGGACGTACAAGTGCGAGAGTGACCGATGCCTGCGGGTGAGCCATTACGGCAAGTCCGGCAAGCGGGTCTCGTTCATCAGCTGCTCGATGACGTGCGGTGACATCAACATCTGGCCCCATCCCACCCATAAGTTCCAGCTCAGCTCGCACACGCACAGCTTCTCCGTGGAGGATGTGCAGTTGCAGGTGGACACGTCGCACCGGGAGGTGCGAACGCAACTGCAGCTGGCCTTTGACTGGTTCCTAAAGGATCTGCGGCAAATCCAGAGGTTGGACTACGTCAGCACTGCTTCGGAGCCAACGAGCGAGTCCTCTTCCAAGCTGAGGCGTCATGGGGAATCTGAGAGCCCAGCAGCCATGCTCTTTGGCGCCACTTTCGGTGTGAGGAAGGCCGGGGATTTGGCCAGTATGCAAGTCAAAATTAGTGTGCACAAGTCGGGAGATGTTAACTTTAGTTTGGAAAACGATGAGAGCTATCAGCTGAGCTCTACCAGTGAGTAATTTGCGATTCTCGGTAATCTGCCACAAAATTTACTAACATTTTTCTTAACTTATATCCCTTAACAGCGGATGGACATCGCCTACTGGTGGAGATCACAGCCAACTCTTACTTCGGAGCCCGTCATGGCCTGTCCACGCTGCAGCAACTGATCTGGTTTGACGACGAGGATCGTCTGCTGCACACCTATGCCAACAGCAAGGTGAAGGATGCGCCCAAGTTCCGGTATCGCGGCCTGATGCTGGATACCTCAAGGCACTTCTTCTCCGTGGAGGCCATCAAACGAACAATTGTAGCCATGGGCCTGTCTAAGCTAAATCGCTTCCACTGGCATCTGACGGACGCTCAGAGTTTCCCCTACATCTCACGCCATTATCCCGAGTTGGCTGAGCACGGTGCCTACTCTGAGAGCGAAACTTACACCGAACAGGATGTACGCGAGGTGGCGGAGTTTGCCAAAATCTATGGCGTTCAAGTGATCCCGGAGATTGATGCTCCTGCCCATGCTGGCAACGGCTGGGACTGGGGACCAAAGCGTGGCATGGGTGAGCTGGCCATGTGCATTAACCAGCAGCCATGGAGCTTTTACTGCGGCGAACCGCCTTGCGGTCAGCTGAATCCGAAGAACAACCACACCTACCTCATACTGCAGCGCCTCTACGAGGAGCTGCTGCAGCAAACGGGGCCCACGGATCTCTTCCATCTGGGCGGAGACGAGGTGAATCTCGATTGCTGGGCGCAGTACTTCAATGACACGGATTTGCGCGGTCTGTGGTGCGATTTCATGCTGCAAGCGATGGCCAGGTGGGAGAGGTTGCTCTTTGACTCTTTAGAACTTTTTATTTATTATTTATTTTCTCCTCAAATAGACTGAAGCTGGCCAACAATGGCGTGGCGCCAAAGTATGTGGCCGTTTGGTCCAGCGCCTTGACCAACACCAAGTGTCTTCCGCACAGTCAATTCGCCGTGCAGGTCTGGGGCGGCAGCACCTGGCAGGAGAACTACGATCTGCTGGACAACGGCTACAATGTGATCTTTTCGCATGTGGATGCCTGGTACTTGGACTGCGGCTTTGGCAGTTGGCGGGCCACCGGGGATGCTGCCTGTGCTCCTTATCGCACCTGGCAGAATGTCTACAAACACAGGCCGTGGGAGCGGATGCGTTTGGACAAGAAACACAAGAAGCAGGTGAGATTTTTGCGGAATATAAATTATATAAAACTTATATTAATGAGGCTCTTCTTGCGACTAGGTGCTGGGCGGTGAGGCGTGCATGTGGACAGAGCAGGTTGACGAGAACCAACTGGACAATCGGCTGTGGCCACGCGCTGCTGCCTTGGCCGAACGCCTGTGGTCCGATCCCAGCGATGATCATGATATTGATATAGTGCCGCCGGACGTGTTCCGCAGAATCTCATTGTTCCGCAATCGCCTCGTCGAGCTGGGCATACGGGCGGAGGCTCTGTTTCCCAAATATTGCGCCCAGAATCCCGGCGAATGCATTTGATATTACCTCTAAGAAGTGAATGTAATCTCCGAACCCCGAAATCCAATCCCAAACCCCTCCCGAAATGTGCGTTAGTTAGTTGATAGTCCAATTGTTATTTTATACGGATACCTAGGCTTCGGAGCAGGCGACGAGGACTGTTTAAAATGGTTTCTGGCATAAACCATGACTCGAATTTCGTTTACATAGAACAAAGAAAACAAAAACTCACTCACTCACTCACCCATAACTAGTACAATTCATCTCGAATTATAGCGCACACGGCAGACATGACCTAGTGTAGGGAACCAAGTCGAGGTTGATGGAATGCAGGTGACGACGTTGAACATTAGCGTTCATAGTTCATAGATTTAGTTGTAGATTTCATACGCATCCAATTCACAGACATAGGCTTACGATATAATAATATATAGTATTTAGAAGCATCAACCACAATTAAGAAATTACGCAACCTTTTGATATAATTTGAACAAAAAAAGCTTTATTCGCAGAACATTTATTATTAAGACATATACGATCTGTTTTCGACTTCTTTTACCTGTGTTTCTTTTTTTTTACTTTATTTCGCGTTGCCTTAAGTTATATAGTATACATTAAATTACAGTTTCAGTGATATAAACAATGTGACCTTAAGAATCAGAAAGTAAAACGAGAAAACTGCTAAAAATGAGTAAAACTTAGAATTAGACATTAACAATTAATCGTTACGACAAGTTTTTTGCACGCATTGGCACACCGAACTAACACTAACACACTCGAACACGATGACTAGTAAATTAGTAGCTAATCTAGAATGTACACTGAACTAAAAAGGGGGGTATTCACAGTTTGTTTTCCTTTCGATGATTCGATGATTCTACCTTTTGGAATGTTTGGAATGAAAGCCTTTTGTTAGCCACTTGTTTCGTACTTAAGAATCTTACTTTAAGATATATTAAAAGCAAAAAGAAACCGAAAATCATGAATCTACATTAGTTTAACAACAATTTCTGCTGTAACTCCAAGTCACTCTTGAAAATAAACTACAAGTCCAGTCTAAGACTGTGTCTCTTTGGGGTTTAATATATTTTTTAACCAATTACTGCTGCCTTAGCGAAAACTGTTCTGTTTTAAATCGAAACTAGGACTCCTAGAACTTCCTTTTTAACAGCTGCCACAAATTGGAATGCCAAGAAATACTATAAACTGCGAGAGAACTAAACAAAATCGGTTATGTCAATGCTGTGGTAGCGCTGCAAGGATCCCAGCCGCGTGTGTGGCGACGGTCGTAGGCAGATGACACACTCCTCCGTGCTGAAAATCAACAATAATTAGTCACAAAAAGCAGAACACAACAATGGATCGTTTATAAAAAATATATAATACTTTAATCTGAGTTCTTAATGTGTAAACTATAGCATGCAAAAAATACTTATGGCCAAAAGAAGATATTGTATGCTCTAATGTAATAATATATAGTATGTGGGGGGGAAATCTCTGTGTCGTATACATAATTGTGTGTGCGGTGTGGTGGTGGTGTTCATTCATAGTGTCCGGTGGGTACGGGACTTGTTGATGTCAGTCTACAAGAAAGAGGATAAACAGAACGAAAGAGAACCCAGGTGAGAAACGAAATAATAAGGTGTCTACGTAGACAGTCATGCAGATAAATCAAGTAATATATGTAATATTGGAAAGGATATAAACTACAGCAGGTTTTAGTAAGCGAGACGAGTGCAATTTAGCTCTGGGGATTAGTGTCTAGGGTTAGAAGGGAAAAGCATATACATGAGCATTGCGTATACGCACCGGAGACTTTCGGTTCGCGATCTCAGCGAGTAGTCTTTGGAGGCGCGATGCCTGAAATGGAAATTAACTGGTTAAGTGACAACGACGACGACGACAACAACTACTACATAGCAGCCAAAAAGCCACACCAACTAATTAATGCAAATACATAGTGTAAAGCCAATTGATATATAATATATGGAACTATATGTCAAGGGTAAACAGAACAACACCAATGCGTTAATATGCCAAATGAGTGCAGTCTCTGAGCCTGGCATAATGGCTTAGGTAGCTTAGCCCACCTGCGGTTCTTGATCGAGCTGTTCCGATGAATATTCCTGCTCTCCCGCCACCTGGTAAACCGATGCCTCAGAGTCTGGCGAACTTCGGAGTTTAAGAAGCAGTAGAACAGAGCCACAAAGAAGCCCTAAATCAGAAGGAATATATTATAAATGGTAACAGCTAATATAGAGATTTTTAGGACAAACCTGTGTGCTGATGAGAAAGGCCCGGATGGCCTCAAAGAGATTCCGACTGATGCCCTGCTCGGGGCCAGTGAGCACCAGCAAGTAGGTGATGCCAAAGAGAGGTATCAGCACCAGCAAGGCCTTGGAGGCCTTGTAATACTGCCGCGTTTCTAGGGTGTGGGCAGAGCGCAGTTTGGTGATCAAAACCTAGGAAAAGAGATGTATATTTTAGTAATTATAATATAAAATAATTCACTAAGAGACCTACCCACATAATGCGTATGAGAAATACTAAATTCACCAGCAGAGCCACCGAGGCAGGACCCTTGAATATCCAGTCAATATGAGATTCACGCATCCAGGTGCACTCAATGTCCAGCTTTTAATAGATATTATATTATTATTATTATAAATTATAAATTTATAGAAGACTTACCCCATTAAAGTGCTCATTTTCGAGATGCGGGGCAAAGGTTTTGGCTATGGACCACACCAAAATGCATAAAGCTGGACAGCCCCAGCCTATCAGGGCGTATATAATAAAGCTAATGTTATCACTGGAGAACGTTTGCACCACCAACGTGTACAGATAGAGGCCTATCAAAGTCAGGGATATAAATAAATTAATGATATATAATATATATCTAGCCTTTGGACTCCTCACCCTCCACAAACATCCAGAAAAAGTTGGTTAGATAAAAGTATTGAAACATGATGACCAGCGTTATGCAGCCAGCCTGACTAGACTCGGTGGTTATCTGTTGAAATATTTTATATAAATTAATTAAATTAAAGTTAAGAATAAATTTATTTAGGCTTTCAAACCCACCACTTGCAGGAACAAGGTGAGTATCCACAACAGAGCTGAGGTGATGTAGGTGAGGAATAGATTCGCATGAATCGTGTTACGCAGACAGCGCAGATCTCTAATAAAATATGCAATATAAAATAAAAAAATTATACAAAATAATAGAAAATATTTTTAGAAACTCACTTGAAACTGAGGAATATTATGAGAGCCACCACCAAGGTGGCAAAGCTTAGGAAATAACCGCAGGTATATATAATGGCTGGCAGATCGACGCTGGGCGAGAAGTCCGGCACAACGGGAATGGACCCAGAGTTCTGATGGCAGCGATCGTAGTCCGAATAGTGATCCCAGGTGCCATTCGGAAAGCAGAAGCGAGTGGCATTTTCTGAGGGTTGTAATTACTTGTTTAAATATTATTTTTATTTAAATATTAATTAATGGCATACCTGTGGTGTCGTAATGCACACCCTTGAACTCCTCGAAGCAGGGTAAAACCGCGAGGCTGCCGGCATTGGTGCGAGGCCAACACAGCACGGAATCGAAGGAACTGGGACATTGTAAGATCTGTAAAGGAAAACACAGCTATGAATATAGTTTGGAGGCCAAGGAAAACATAGTTTCCAAAGGCTGGACTAAATATTTACAGCCTTTTAATGATGCTGATGCTGCACGGCCATTAAGTTGCTCTCTCTCTAAACGAAACTGACCTAACCCAACCCCATTAAAACCGATTGTACATGCCGATTTATGCGTTCCAGCTGACACCGTATCTTTATGTCTTCATCTCCAGTGCCCTCGCTGCTGGGCTTGTACTTTTATAGTTGTGACGCACTCGGATTCGTTTAGAATCAACTGAATTTCCAAAAATTCTCAACACAGCACGGCATATATATACCCCGCTGGCTGGCCATATATTTATATATTTGCAGTGGCGATGAAAATGTTTATTTCGCACAGAAATACGGATATATATGGAGTATATAGTATATTTTTTAATATTAATGTTAAGTATACACGAGCTTCCATTGATATTATTTTTATTGGTCTTATCAGCTGACATTGCACAATGCCGAAGCACGCGGAGAATCGCCAAAGAATTCCTTTCAATTCTTTTATTGTCTTCTCTGCTGATAAGTTAAAGCTTTTGCCTGACAGCTAATGCGATCGGACTTAGCCACGCGACACAGTGAGCTGTCAACGAATAAGCCAAACATTGTCTGGGGGAACTCCGTTCCAATATTTGACTTTGCTTTTTAGATTTTCATTCATTAGTCCAGGTATATATGTAGCTTTAGCTTTTGGTGTCCCCAGAATTAACGCCCTTGAAACTTGTTTCTCTCTTTGATCGTATTTATAAATTCGGGATAAACGATAAACAAAAATGGCAAAATGCAGCCTCAAGTGGGTTTCCTTGGCTTTTATTTTGTTTACAGCCAAGAGGAATACATAAATAAATATTTTCAGTTGCTGCTGCTGCTGCATTTTCCGGAAATAAAATTCGCCCTGAATATTTGCCCAAAAATTAATCCAAAAACCAGCGGTGTTGCCTTGGTTTTCAATATTGTTTCTTAAAAGCGGAACAGAGATTGACAGCCGGATGGATGGATGGATGTATGGATCGATGGAGGGGAAGGCAATTAATCTTCCAGAAAGAAGATGGATCAATTAGCGCCAGCGATTAATTTGAAAATTTCGTTCAAATGGCCCAGAAAAATAAATTGTTTCTTGAAAACAATGGGTAATTAAAAAATATTTATAGTATGGCTTGTTGCCTTTGGCAATTGCTGTTATGATTGCCTTCCAAAAAAGTGTTGATTGAATGTGATGAATTGATGGAGAGAACTTGCTGAGTTAAGCATGATATTTATTTATTTCCTTTTCTAGAATTTATTTATAGGCAAAGGCTATATTTATTATTTTCAGACAGTTTTAAGTGTGTTAAATATAGTTTTAGTGAAATTAGAAAGGGGAAATTGAGGGAAATATATAAATTATAAAGTTGTTACATGGATTCTAGGCTTTTAGTTAATTACTTTATTTTTTAATGCTGGCATTCCAAGAATGATTAAATTAATAACTCCCCGGATTGCCTCTTCTACAGATAAATCAATTAGTTGGCTTATTGATCCATATATGTTCGATTATAACAGCGTATAATTAAGTACATCAAACGGTTTAGTGTGGCGTAAAATTGCCAAGTTCCTGGATTGGCTAACAAACAACTCACTAGCCGCTGGCTCTAATTAGTTTTTACATATATAAACTTGGCTTACTTAATAGAGGAACTGGGGCTGGGACTGGGACTGTCTGGGAATTTATGTGCTGGTGGTCCCTCTGGGAAACTGAACCCTCCTCTTCAACGGAATATATATACATATAACTGAGGACCAAGGACAACTCACCCGCTTGCCACCGGCTGCCGCCGCTTGAAGCTCCTCCTGCTCCTGCTGGTGCTGGCACTGCTGCGTGCGGTTGACGAGGAGCGCCCCACTGTGCGGCTGCTGGGCGCCAATTAGGGCGCTGGCCCGCTGCAGCATGTCCAGCGAGAAGTTGGCTATGACGTTGGCCAAATCCTCCCGCGAGGCGTCATCCAGGCTATCCACCAGTGCCCGCAAATCGTCGTCGGCCATGAGGCTTGACTGGCTTGAGGCTCCTCCTCCTCCTCGATGAGCGATGCGTTGCAATATGGCGTTGGAGGACCTGTCAGCGAGGCGTCTCCGCTCCTGGCACTTTCTCTCTCTCCGCCGGACGATGCGCAATTAAATGGAATCTGGACAAATAAAGCGCCAGCGTGGGTGCAAGAAAAAAATATATGTATGTATAAAGGGGAAACGTTCTTCATATCTTGGTTTATCAGATAACGCAAAGAGTGGAGAATCTTGGCCACCGCCAAAAAGTATCAGAGATGCCGAGAGTCGAGAGCCAAGAACCCTGAACCCAAAGAGCAGCATCCAGTTTGTGTTTCCCCATATACTCGTACAGATATGCTATATATAATATATACACTCGAAGAAAATAAAACACTCCGCTCTATTTGCTTGCTGATTAAATATTTTGGTAGCCATGACTCAACAGATTGAGGGAAATAAATAAATATATATACCAGATCACTAAACACTCTTCATTTCTGCGCGGAAAACTTTCTGGGATCTGGCAGAAAGGTGTTTTCGTCTTTTACTGTATACAAATTATAATAAAAATCTGTTCAAATAAGGCATGAGCCACTCACGTGACCCTGCCTGGGTGGGTCTGAGTGAGTGAGTGAGTGAGTCTGCTTTATGGTGGGAGTGGCACTGGGCTCAGATTAAACGTAGATAGATAACCCACACAGCACAATCTTTATGGACAGCCAGAAGAGTGGTGATGGCCAGGAACGAGGTGAAGCTCCCTCTTTCAATGGCGGCAAAATATCCAGTAATTGAACGCTCGGCGCTCCAGACCGTCTGTCAATATAATTTTGGGGGAGGCGAACCCGAAACCCGATCAATTACAGAGTCGTCGTCATCGTCACCCCCATTAGATCCCCATTAGGCTGCCATAACTCCAGCCCCGTCGATAATATTTGCCGTAAGCTGTTGTCGTAATGGAGATTGCAGGGCACAGAGGCACAGAGAGATAACCTTTCCGATTCACACGGGTAAAAACGAGTTTTGAAAAAGCTATTTAATGGGTGTTGATATCAAGACGATAATTTGAAAATGTTAACACCGCTGATTATTTAGCCAATTAGCTAGCGCTTTTAGGTGGATTATTACAAGGGAGAGAAGTCGTAGGAATTTTAGATTATTTTCCGGGTTAGAGCTTGGGTTAGTTGTTTGAGTTAAATCGGAAAATAAAATTTAACTTGGGAAGCTGAAATTTGCATTTCAAAATCATTCTAAATTAAGCCAAATATTTATTTAAAATATTAAATAAATTAGCTTTGAAAGGCAATATAAATAAATGATTATTTATTCAAGGAAAATGTTTAAAAATCTAAAATGTCGTATGTTTTACCCTTTACTGAATCCTGAAAAAAGCTTTCCCCCTTAACAATTAAACCATGACAACTTCTATTTCACAAAACGAAATACCTTCAGTATCTTTTGAATAAAAATCTTTATTTGTCACGAATTTCAAAGGCTGGGTTAATCCCCAACCAAAGTACACCATATGCCATATGTACCTCCTGAGTCATATGTAAAATCAGCAGTCACGCACAATCATTATGTTGCAACAATTAAGATACAAAAGGTCGCCGGAATAAGAGTAATTAAACTAGGACCACGGCCGTAACTTTATCTGTTAATTGTGGGTGAGAGGGCGGTGGACTGTGACAGATGTGTAAACCAGAGGCAAGTACATAGTACGTTTCCACCTGGCGACGGCGTAGCTGTGTACCTGCTCAATGGAGCCCAGCCAGGCAGCCAGCCGCACACAGTGATTAAAACAAAGAGTGTCAAGTTATTTATTAATGAACAAATACCATGGCAGCGAGCTGCTCCACGGGTCGCCGCCGACTCATCCCATCTCATCTCGTCTCACATCTCATCGCGCAGCATCGCACGCACAAAGCTGGAAGGAAGGAGATGGAGCAGTAGGAGCTTTGTCAATGTCAAGTTGAGGGAGATAACGTGGCATTTGTTCCATAGCCCTGCATATGCCGGCTATGGACCATGGATAATGTCATGGCTTCTGGCTCGACAAGTGTTTTGGTATGCAGGTGGGCCATCTTGCATTGCTTGCCCATCCTCTCTCGCTAATTATGGTCTATAAATAGCCCGCAACAACTTTGATCTCTGGCCAGGGCCAGAGGTACCTGGTGCCTAGAACCAGGTGCACTTGCACCGCCTTGCTAGCGAAGGAATCTGACTAAACAATTTCTGGTGGGTGCTATGCTCTTCTGTTTTGCCTGGAATTTTAAGAGAGACTTTCTCTTTTTCTTACTGATTTATGGTTTTTGTTTCATAAGTAATTTTAATGTAAAAATACATTTAATAAAAGGCAAAAAGAAGATGCTTTATATGCATATTTTTAGGTTTTTAATTACTATAAATATTTCAGCGTTTTTCTATTATGAAGAATGCTCTAATAGGTCATATTTTGCAACAGAAATATTATAAATATTTTAAAGCTTCTCTAATCAATTTTATTTAAAAAAAATGTCTTTTTTAATGATTTTTTGTGATTAAAATAAGGTGGTTTATATGCCATTATTATGCTGAACACGAATCTGTGTCAAATAACTTCATAATTATCAGAAATAGCATGGAAAATGTGTAATTATGAAACTGATAATTATTTTATAGAAAAAACAATGACCAATTGTTGTGCTGAACACGTTTTTGTGATTGAGTCAATACAAATTTCCGAGGAAATGGAAACAGATTTTTAATAAATGAGCTTTAAGTTAATTTTTAAATAATTCCGGCTGAATTATAGGTTTAAAATTGTCAATTAAAGTCAAAGAAACTTAGAGTGACACCTGAACTATTCCCAGTTATCCATATAAATATATAAATCAATTCTTAAGTAAGTAATACTATTTCTTGTACCCTAAAAAAATGTAATTAAAAAGAAATCAGATCCTGCAAGTCCCTCATCCACTCTCTTCTCTTCCTTTAGTTATTTCAATCATTTCAACTCCCACCAAATCCACCCACTCACCCTCTGCTCCCTACGGCGTGCAAATATTTGCCTTCAATCCCGAAATAGCCAAACATCTGGCCCCAGAAGTCGTCATGCCACAATCTTAAGCTCCCTCTCCACAACTCACAACTCACAACCCACGAAACACGAAACACGAAAAGAAGCAGCGATTTATTTATGGGCCTTAGCAAACAAGCGCATTATTTGGACGAGCGCGTGCTGCTGTTTATCACGATGATTATGATCATCATAATAGTAATAATAATAATAATAATGGTAATTAGCATCCATGTCATTTGGAGCCAATGGAAAGACGACTAATCTGGCCTTAAATGCGCCACAATTGGCCACCGTCGAAGTAAACATTTCAACCGTTTTGACCAATGTAAATAAAAGCAGTAGTCAGAGTATTTGGCGGGGAAGTCGTGCCTCTGCCGCTGGTGCAACAGGGCGTATGCCTAATATTCGCTAGCCAACGCTTGGATGATTTATGGAGTGTCAAAACAAATGAAAATTAATTGGCAATCGGCATGTGTGCAACGGGGAGAGAAGGCCAACGAAGACGGACATGCAATCCAAAACATGTGCATTGTTCGAGCCATCAAAGTCGGTCGATTAGTAATCTCTATTATTGTGTGTGTGGGAGCTGCAAGCCAAGAGAGCTTTTTCTTTCACTCTTCACTATTTTAATTGTCAATCGGAATGAAAATTTTCAATTAAAATTGCTTGCTTCATGAATGAGTAATAATAATGTTAAAGAGAGTGCTGTACATGGTTTACAATGCTTTATAATATTAATTGCATTCATTTCAGACATTATGATTATCATGAAACCTTAATGAAATCGCTGTAGAGTCCTGGAGAGAATTACATTTTTAACACACACACATTTTTATAGTATTTATTGAGCTATTGAATTAATAATAATGGAATTATGGCACTGCAACAAGTAATTAACAGACTACATGTCATTGGTATTAAATGGTGTTATGACACTACAATTATTTTGTTTTTACAAGGTTATACTTTTTAACTTATTTATTGCTTTCTTCAAGAATTATTTAATTCATTTAAATATATACTAAGCAGGTAAACTATATTTTCTTATTTAAAATTGCTGCTAAACTCATTAAATATGTCAAGGTTCTATTAATGAGAAATAAAATGTGGTGTCATAACCCCATACATCAATTTGATATGAATAGAATGAGAAATTATCCTGCATTTATTTTCCAGCAATTTCCTTGAAATCAATTCATTCAAATATGCAAATTGTGTCGTGGAAATTCATTTGGATTCCACGTTAAAAAAAGCAAACAAATAATATATTTCTGTGCCTTTTTGAGTAGCTTTAATTGAATAAAGAGGGAAGTGATAAAAATGAGACCTTTTCTTAGAAATATTTTCTTTCTAAATATCAATATCTTTTTCCCTGTTGCTGTTATCTCTAAAATCAATTAAAAGACTTTAAGCCGATGCCATATGACATTGTCACACTGCGTGATAAAAGGCACGTAAATGAAATGTACAAACCCATACGAAAAAAGGTAATAAAAATTATGGGTAAGCAGGAAGGAGGCAGTAGCAGTTTATGAATGAACGAGCCCGGTCAGCGAAGCGTGTAGAAAAGTCAGAAGTCAGCGCCGTCAGCTGGCAGACAAATCAAATCGAAACGAATCGAATCGAATCGAATCCGCATCGCAAGAGAGACGAGACGAGACGAGGCAATGGCTATGGCGAATTAAATCGAACCGAATGGAATGGCAGACGCAGTCAGGCGCTATCATATCGTTATTTATGGTTTTGGCCGGCCGAAAGCAAATAAATAGATGGGTTCGAGCCTCGTCATCCGCCCCGGCAACATCATCCTTATCCCAGTCCCAGTACCAGTCCCAGTCCCAGTCCCGCATTAATTCCGTGGACAGTAGAAACAGTAAAACAGGGCAATCTACGGCCAAGTTAGCAGAACGCCCACACGGACACGGGGAAAGTTTACAAATTAAAAGAAAATTGAATCGAAACCAAACACACAACACAACACAACAAGCAGGGCCACGCGGCGTATGAGCAACTCGAAACGATATCAAGCATACGCCGCGTTGCCAGACGACTTCATTTCATATGCTCACTAATTTTATTGCCTTACAACGGCATAACAAATTCTCAAGATGCTTTGAACTCGCAGGAAGCTTTAGATTTGCACACGGCAGCAGCAGGGGCGACCTGTAAAGTTGCCAAAAATAAAAAAAAAACACCAAGGAACAAACTTGAATAAAGTAAAAATAAAACAACAAATATTTTCCTTTTCATTTGCAATTTTCATACAAGTTTCAGTGACTGAGGAGCTGCGGGCATTTTATTGCCTGTTGCAGGTTGGCAGGTGAGGAGGCGGCAGCAGGAGGAGTCCAGGAGTCATGGCAATGCTGGTAATAATGCCACCCCCGCCACGAACACGCCACACAGAGATACATAAACATGATGTAATTTTAAAATTTCATGAGTTCATGTAAAGTTTGTTTTATCTGCTTTATGGCAGAGCAAGCGAGCATTGCCAGTGGCAGTTACCAGTGTTTCTCCATGCAGAAGGGGTGCTGCTGCTCCAACTAGTTGGAATAGATGGAGCTAGGCAGCTGCTAGACAGGTCGACAGCAGATATGGTGAAGTGCAAACTATGAACAGCTGCTCTGGAGGAGCTCTGGAGAAGCAGCAATCAATACACACTTATTAGAAAATTCAATTAGCTAACTGCGGGCGGTTGCCATTCATCTTTGGTGCAAAAACAGACACTTTGCATAAAGGGCAGCACTTGGAGAAAAATATGTGGTATAAAAAAGCTAGATCTTGAGCATAGAATCCTTAAATAATGAGTAATTTTCAGTATTTCTTAGAAGTAATAAGTTGAAGATGATGTCTAACTATAGAACACTTTCCTAGCTTCATTTCTACGTGGAATAAGATAAGATATCTGCATTCTTTTTAATATTTTCACTATAGAAACTATTATTTTACGATGTCTTAATAATTAGCTTATTATATTTAAAGTCTTGTAATAATAAAACTAAGAAATACACACAATTTCCCAACCTATTCAACCTATTCAACTTTTACAATGAAGTATCTTGTTTTCCGTGTAAAAATAAAGTGTTAGTGCTCTTCACATTGACGCGAAAGACAGTCAGCATCTTGGCAAACACACAAAATGCATTTAGAGTAAGTAACGAGCATTCAGATCGAGGAAAACCCTCTTCTCCGACCCACTTACACTCGAAAGCCATTTGCAAATTTCCAGCAAACACAAAGCCTGCAAACCACAGAACCTCCCGCCTGCCTCCCTTCTCTCACCTCCTTCAAAATTTGCTCTTGTTTCGGCCTCCTTACAATCGAGTATAATTAAATTTACGTATTTACTTAACAATTCATATTCGAGAGTCATAAACAATTTGCTGCGACCCGAACTCCGTTTGCTTTTTTTTATTCGCTGTTTGCTTTTCGGGAACCCGTGGCGGCCTAATGAATCGGTGAATCGGGAGGGGAAGAGCTGGGAACCGCGAAACTTGGTACTGGGGAATATGCATTATATATGTATATGTGTATGTATAGATGCGGGGTGAATATTACAAATGTTTATCTTTGCTCAATAATAACAATACCGGCGGCAGCCATGTGCGAAGGCGGGTGTGCAGATCTGAAATATGCATGAGATTTTGCAGGGAACACACAGAGCAGCACTTTGCAATGCAATGTAAGAGAGAGAGAATGAGAGAGGAAGTCGCCCATCCTGCCGGAAAGGAATTAATTAAAAAATCCCATACTCGGTGCCTTCCACCTTCCCCATGATGCAGGAAACAAAGAGAGAGATAGAGCGGCATATATAGAGAGAAAAGAAGAAAAACAGGACATGGACATGGACATGGTGTCCCCAATCACCTCGAGGTACTACTCCTCCGCCTGTAAACGAGTCGTAAACATGCAAATGGAGCACAAACATTTGCATATATGAGATAAAATCAAGCCAAGGCGAAACTAGCAAGGAATCCATTCCCATACATTGAAGAAAATGTTTGTATTTTAATAAATATTGAAATATTACTTTGAAAACGAGCTAGTAATTGGGTCTTGTCAATGAAAATATTTATGAAACTAAGTCTGAAGGTGATTGAAATTTAAATTATACTTTTTTTTGGTGTGAATATTTATTGAATGACATTTTCTGCCTAGATTTCCGGTTGTGTTTTCAACGGGAAGCTCACTGCGTAAAGTATATTTTTTAATGTCTTATTTGTTGCTTTTCTTGTATGTAAAAATACCATTTTATTGGCACTATTTTTAGCAGTGCAAACCCATTGGAAAAGCTCATTAAATTAAAAGAACTAGATATGTTTTAATGTTCATTTATGGGAAATAAAAGTTAATGATATCTTTAGCAAAAGACGTGAGATGGTTACATGTCTGTATGATATGATTAATAATAAAAAACAAGATTTTTAATTAGTTTAAAAGCATTGAAAAGGGCGGTAACTTTGTTTAAGAACTCTCTTTTATATTTTTAATATTAGTATTAAAAAATATTATTAATATTTAAATTGAAAATGAAGTTTTATAACAAGTTCCAGAAGAACTAACATTTAAATATATATTATTATTCTCTCTAATTATATTCTCTTTAAAATATGTTTTAAGATATAAAATAATACTCCAAACAAAAGCAAAACATTTTATGTACATTAAGTACATTTTCTTCCTATGCACTGGATGTTCCCAGCTCCTCCTGCCTTTATGCCACCCCTGGTTTTACCTCAGCAATTTGTTTTCGCCTTTTGTGAAGCTGGCAGGGGATAATCTGACGGCCATTGAGTCTAATCAGACGTTTATTCTTCAATTTAAAGTCTATTTGCGGACTTCGCCATTGTTTGTTAATGGGAGCAAGCTGCTAAGTGATCAACGCCACTTGGTCGTGGATGTGCCAGTGCCCCGTGGCGCTCTACAAGATTTTTGCCCAAAAATGAGGAATGTTTTTCAGCTTCGGTATTTGCCATATTTGTTATGCACTCTGCCTGAGGACTGGATTTGGGAGGGGGAGATCTTGGCAAGAACACTACGTTGGATCACCATTGGGGGTCAGGGTCTCACGCTCCCGCAAAGTGTCGGCTAAATGCTGGAATTAGCGCCTCTCCTTAGCACTCACATGGGCTTTGCTGCTTGTTGTTTGTTGCTGTTTTTCTTTTCTTGAAGCTTTAAACGTTTATCGCCTTTTTATCATTATCATTTATTTGTTTGCATTACTTAGCACACACACAAACACACGCATACGTAGGTGAGACAGCCGATCGCTAAATGACACATTAAAGACTTTAATTTTAGACGAAAACAAAATCACTTCCTAAAAACATCGAAAAAGCGCGTGGGAAATTGCTAACGAAAAAGCAAACTAAGCCTGCGGCGCTTGGATGAGATGCCTGGGATGCTGCGCGAGATTATCGAAGCATCTGCCGGATGGCGATTTCAACTGGTGATAGCAATGAAGCGACTACGATGACGACGACGACGACGGCGGCGACGACACGCGTCCAATGGCGGCCAAAGACAGCGCCAAACTGCGGCCAACGGGGCGTATGAAAACGAGAGCTTTGCGGAAAAGCACACAAACACACATGGAACATCGAGCACCGAGCACCGAACACCGAGCACCCAGCACCGAGCACCTCTCCCGGACGCAGGATACAACACCAGTTGAAGTCGGCCCCAGCGGCAACAAGTTGGAGGTGGAAAGAGCTTCGTGAGAGCAGAAAGCTCACCAAGAGACCGGCGTTTTTGAGTGAGTAATTCGTATGTTTTGTGTTTTTTGTATTTTTTTATTTGCATTCAATTGACGCTGCTGCGGCTGACCACAGATTGCAGCGCAATAGCCGGCGATGGTGATAGCAATTGCCTGTCACCTGCAATTGACACTCAAGCTGAATGGGCAAGGTAAATGGGTTTTGTCCACTTTCAACGGGAATAAGGCATTTAATACCCTCACTGAAAGGGTGATTAAAGCTGGTTCTTCACCTTTTGCATCGGCAGTCAATAGCAGGTAACTTCTGTGATTAAGTTTAGTAGCTACTAGAGATATATTATAAATTAGGGCAGCTATCTGTTATTGTTATCTATTAAGAAAACTATTTACTAGAACTGCTTCTTGACCAAGAAAAGATTGTAAATCAAAAAAGAAAATTAGTGTTCATTATCACAAGTGTCTTATAAGTTGTTATATGACGCTTCACCTTAGTTTTCGATTAAATTAATTAGTAGATTAACAGCTGCTTAGGTTACTATAGTTTAGAGATTATTTTATGTAATTATACTGATTGTATAAAAGATTTTACTATCTTTTACAGCTGCTACTTAGACTTCTATCTACTAAAAGTGCTATCATCAAAATAAATTCCAGTGTGTTGATGATGATCATCTTTGCGTGAGAGGCAACCTTGAAAGATTAACAATTTGAAAATACGATGTCATTGCCAAAAGTCTCTAATGTAGTATTATATTAAAAGTTTATAGTGGTTATCAGCAAGAATTTCAAAGCAATATATAATTTATGATGTTATGGTTTTAAAAGGCAACTAAAAAACAGATTGTTTAGATGGTATTTTAATTTTTTTTAATACATTTTAAAGACTTTTCCCTTATTTTCTTATATGAATGCATTAAAGCTTTTTTTCTTCAGCCTTCACCCCAATTCTAAAAATATTTTAGACAATTATTTACTGAAATCCCAATTTTATTAAACACTTTTCTTTACTTTTAAGCTAAGATATCATTTAAATTTAAAAAGTAAACAATATATAGCATTATATGCATCAATAAATGCAATAAACCCTCTTTTCAGCTCAACAAACTTATTGTAGATTCGATCGGCATACATTTTGCATTTCATTTTTAAGTTATATTGGTTCAGCTACATTTGTTGTAGTCTTTGAATCGAACTTGGATTCTCGTGGACGCCACATTTCACACAGGGAAGGCGGAGACGGAGGCGCCTGCTCGGCTGGCGACGACTTAGGAAGGCACTGAAAGTCGTATGCAAATTGACGCAAATTACCAACGCTCACGTTCACACGCTCGTCATCGCGATCGTGGGCAATCACCGGTGGCAGGGATCCGCAGAAGAACTGTGCGTAGCTCAGGTGGAACAATTTCGACGCCCCGAACTCCGTTTCGAAGGCATAAGGGCGATATTCAAATTGCCGCGAGTCGTGATCCAAGCCAAAGAAGGAGTCGTAGGCCAACTGGAGGCCATTGATATCGGCCAGTCGCTCTTTCAGAGAAACGGCGGCTTTGCCCCCCTTAGCGCACTGAATGGCCTCCTGGAAACCCTTTGATTCGAGGATCTGAAAGCCCAAAGGTGACTCATTTCCAGAGGCATCAAAAAGCACACCCTCCTGCTCGAAGGCATGGCTCATTTCGTGACCCAGCACAGCTCCCATAAGGCTCTCCTGAAAGATGAAATGCTGGCGGTGATCGAACAGGGGAAACTGCAGGAATTCCATGGGCACGGTGATGGTGTTCCTTTCGTTCTCATAGAAGGGAGAAGTGCGAGCCTTCACCACATTATCGTTGACATAGTAACGGCGGAGATCTAGCCTAGCATCCGGCTGGAGGAGTCCCGCGTGCTGGAGACGGGTTCGCAGGGTCAGCGCCTCAATAAGGTTGTCGTGGAACGTAGAATCCTTGAATTCGGCACTCTCATAGTGTGAGTTATAAAACTCCGAGGCCTTCTCCTCCGGCAGGTTACCAACCTTCAGCTGCATGCCCTCTAATTTGGCTTCAAGGTAGGCCAGCATTTTGTCGCTGAGCTCTAGACGATTGGCCTCCAGGTATTTCTTAAAGGTGGCCTTCAAACTGGTGAAGATCTCCTGCAGCCGGCGAGTGTCCTGCTCTCGGTTTTGGTATACAAAACGATCGTAAATGTAGTTTATGCCCAGCGGCAGGATTGCTCGCATGTGGTGAATGCAGGACTTGGGAGTGCGATTCCTAGGCGCCGCTTCTTGAAGAAGAACCAAGTGGTGGACTCTGGCATACTCCTTATAGTCCTCGTATTGAACGAACTTCAGCAGCTGAACCAAGTCCCGAAAATACTCCACATTGCTCACCTCGAAGATGAGGTTATTGAAAAGAGGCGAGTTCCTGTGGACTTCGAATAGATCCTTAAGGATCTCCGCCCAGGAGAGATGGGGAATTTGCTCAAACATTTCCTTGTAGGTCCATGTGTACACCGTCGGCTCATCCCCGCGATGTTTATCCTGCAGCTCCTGCAAATCTTTAATAAATTCAGTTAGATTTTCCTTGTTTTCGTAGTTGTTTTTGGGGTTTTCTATAATCTGCAGGGCTCTGAGGATTCTATATCTGGCGCTTGGCCCCGGCATCGTCAACTGGACAACACGACGCATGGAATCATTGGCTGCCACATCCGCCCGCTCATCGAAGGCTATGCCAAGGGGTCCCGAACTTGCCCTTGCCCAGCGTTGGATGGTCTCTGGGGGATCTGCTGACGTCCATTGCTCCTTATCGCTGGTGCAGGCCTTGTAATATGATCTCATTTGATTGATGAGTTGCGGTGCCTGGGTGTCATTAGCTCCCAAGTCGCTCTCCATGAACTCCACCAGAGCAGTGGCAAACTGGTCCTCGACCCACTCAAAGTTGTCCACATATTTGGAGGCTGATGTGTTGTTGTTGTTGGCGAAGCCACCGCAGGCAAAGCTCCAGAAATCCGTGCAAGGCGATGCCGTTCTATTGAGGTTCTGGTGAATCTGATTGGCCGTGGCCCTATTGATGTCCGCATCCGCTGCGATGGAGGACACCAGGCAGAGAGCTAGGCAAAAGCCTAGCAAAAATACACTTTGCATGATTGCCAGATTAAAACTGAAATAAAATTATAATTTGCGATGCTTCGCTGCATCCGAGTCTGAGCTTGGAACACCTATGATCCGAGGGCAGTGCTTACTGATAACTCAGCGCTCAGAGCTTTCTGTGAATAGAGAGAAGGTGGATAAACCCGCTTAGTGACTATATTTAGGCGAGCTTAGCATTTATTGTTTATGTCGATTACAGCATTAAAAATCGAGTTTAAGCTAATAAAGTTGTCAGTATAAAAATCGCCAGGGGACTACCCCAACTCAAGTTCTAGTCTTCATTAATCAGTGATTTATTGGTTACCTTCTTGGTTTCTTGATTACTTTCGTGACGTGCGCTTCTTTTTCGACTTTTGTTTCGGAACGTCCTGCTCCTGCTTCTTCTTCGACTTTTGTTCCGGAACGTCCTGCTGCAGCTGCTTCTCCTTCCTGGCCTTCAGCAAGGCCTGTGTGGAATGTGGAGTCTGCGGTCTAATTCTAATCGGTTTATTTGTCTCAGGAGTGCTAGGCGAAGCGCAAGCTTTAACAGCTAGTAGATTCACTCGGGGTGGTGACTCGCATTCAAGTGCTTTCTGGTCTGTTTCCGGAATATTCTCTTTCGTTTTTTTTAATTTCCTCGCCGTGGTTTTTATGGGCGCTGTTTTAGCATTGGGTTGGTACGTTGTAGAAAGAGGATCGCTCCACCGTACTCTCTTCATTGTCTCCTTAGACGGCGTGAAGGGCTTCTCCAACCCTTTAGCCATTTTCATGGCCTTTGAAGGCCTTTCCTTAGTTTGGCTTCCTGTGGAGCAGGTAGCCTCTGCCTCGGTGCCTATTTTCCTTTTACCTCCTTTCTGCTCCTTGTTCTTCATCTTTATGCAAAAAGTAGCACTGGATAAGTTCCAATATCAATCGTCCAAGTTGAAATGAAATTGGTTGACTAAAATACAGCCCAGTAAGCAGCTTGACATTAAATTCCATGGGAACTGTCATCTGTCAAGTAAAACTGCCAACTTCGCTACAAATTATGGTTCTTTAAAAAAGAGTTGTCGCTTAGGCACTAATCGAGTTTGCAGCATCAAAAATCTCAAGGCAGATGCCGAACTGATAACTCAGCAAAGAGCTTTCCATAAATAAATAAATAAAAAAAATCATTAAACCCGTTTAAAAATTATATTAAGTCGAGCTTAGCATTTATTGTATGAATCGATCTTTAATTACATTATTGTTGTACTCAAACATCGTATTTAAGCTAAGAATGTTCGCAATATAAAAACAGGTAATCATAATCGCCTGGGAACTACCCCAACTTAGAATCTACTCTTAAATTAAACAGGCATTTCTAGGGTTCATTTCTTGAACTTTTGCTTATTTCCCCCTTTCCCGCCCGCCTTCGCCTTCTTCAGCTGTCCAACTGGCTTTTTCTTCAGCTTGTTCTGCTTCTTGATGGGCTTACCTTCCAGCAGGGGCACATCTTTGTCTTCGTGTGGTGCCTTGACTAGCTTTGAAGAGGTCTTCGATGCCTTTCCAGATGATTGTTTTCCATTAGAAGTGGCAGGTGTAGCGCCACCATTTACCGATGGCTTAGAAGCGTTGGATGGTGCCTTGCTTTTCTGTACTTTCTGGCCTGCTTCTGGGGCTTTATTTACCTTTGGGGGCTCTGCCTGCTGCTGCTTCTTTTTAGATGCCTTGCCTTCCGTTTTTGATGAAGCTGCATTACCATTGGTCTGAGGTTTGCTTAATCCGACTTCTTTCTGGTCCTGCCCCGGCTTTACTGGCTTTGGCTTCTTGGGCCCCTTGACGGGCTTCTCGAACACCTTGGCCACGTACTTGGTTTTGCTTTCTTCCAACTTCTTCTTCTTCAAATCCTGTTCGATATCTGTGAGATTGGGTTTGCCGGCACGCTTGCCCAATAGCTTGCGGGGAACCTTGTCACCCGCTTCTGTATCCTTTTCAGTTTCCGCTTCTGATGCAGTTTCTGTGGTGGCGGCCGCCTCTGCCTCGATGGCGGCGTCCAATTGTTTCTCATCTTCCTCCTGCTGCTCCTTGGTCAAGGGTATCGTGTTGGAGAACTTCTTCAGCTTGGCCACGTAGAAGCCGTCCATATTGTGGGTATGCGGATAGTAGCGCTTGGTGAGGTTCAAGCTGGGATGGAAGCGGTGCTGACGGAACTTTGTGAAGCCCTCGACGCCAAAGTCCAGGCCAGTGGGCACCAGCTTGACATTGCGCTTCTTTAGCGCGTAGTCAATGACCCACTCATTCTCCTCGGGCAGCACGGAGCAGGTGGAGTATACAATAAAGCCACCAGTCGACGATTTGGCATCCACACAATCAATGGCCGAGAGAAGGAGCTTGCGCTGCAGGTTGTAACATCTCTGGACATCCACTTCCGACTTTGTGGTCTTTACACTGGGATCCTTGGAGACCACGCCAGTGCCGGTGCAAGGAGCGTCGAGCAGAACGCGATCGAAGCCTGTCATAATGTTCTTAAACTTGGTGCCATCCTCACAGCTGATGATCGCATTCACAATGCCCAAACGATGGAAATTGGCCTGGATTGCCTTGACACGATCACGATTGAAATCGTTGGCGAACAGCGTTCCGGTGTTCTTCATAATTGAAGCAATGTGCGATCCCTTGCCACCTGGGGCCGAGCACATGTCCAGAATGCGTTCATTTTCCTGCGGAGCAAGCGCCATAACCGGGAGCAGCGACGAAGCACCCTGGCACATGTAGTGGCCAGCCAAGTACTCGGGCGTGGCACCCAGCGGCACCTGCGAGTTGAAGACGACCAGTCCCACCTTGGTCCACTTGCCCAGAGGATCCAAGTTCACGCCACGATTGATCAGAGCTGCGGCCAACTCACGACGACGTGTCTTCAGCGTGTTGGTGCGGATGGTGAGGGGACGGGCCACCTGAAAATGTGAATATAAATGTTTAAATAAGGTTGAGAAGCTTCCCTACCGATTTACTCACCTCCGAGGCCTCTAGGTACTCCATGAGTTCGGTTAGCGGGAACATGTCCATCAGCTTCTCCATCAAAAACTCATTGTAGCTGTAGTACAGGCACAAATCCTGGCGCAGCAGCTCAATATACTCCCCGCGAGAACGATCGGCCTGGCGATATTTCTTGAAATCAGACAACACCAAGGTAACATCCTTGATGCGCTGCTGGACCTGCTGCAGAGTGAGATCCTCTGTCTTCTCCTCCTCGCTGGGCAGCTGGAACACATCCTGATGATCGACCGTCATTTGCATTTCCTCGTCGGCCAGCTTGGCGTCCTTGGCCTCGCGCTTTTTAAGCTTCTTGTTGGCGCGCTCAATGGGCAGCTTGTCCTCGTCGTCGTCATCATCATCGTCGTCGTCGTCCTCATCGCTGTCCTCCTCGGCAGCATTCTCGTCCCCGGAAATGTCAAAATCATCGTCCGAGTTGGCCTCATCGTCGGAGAGATCCGCCAGCTTTCCCACCTGAGCGGTGTCTTCGTCGGAGTCCTCCTCCTCTTCATCTTCATCCTCAATATCTTCGTCGTCCTCCTCATCCTCTTCATCTTCCTCAGCAGACCCGATGCCATTCTCATCCTCAGAGGCTTCCTCCAACTCCTCATCATCCTCAGACGCTTCCTCCAATTCCTCATCATCCTCTTCCTGCTCAGACTCGGGTTCTGGCAACTTCTTTCCCTTTTTGGGCTTCAACCAAGCACCGTTGTCGTCTGTGAAGCCCTTGGGAGCTGCAGATTTTTTGCTTGTGGGTGCCGGCACCAATTGTGGCACCTCCTCGTCGGAAGAGGCCGCCTCTTGAGCCTCCAACTCTTCCTCCGGCTCGCTGTCGCTGTTGTAGGCGGTTTTGCGACGGATTTGTGGCTGCTTTTTGGCACCCTTGGAACGCTTTTCTTGGAGTTTCGCCTTCTGGACTACTTTCTTTTGCTCCCGCTTGACGAAACGTTGCTTTTGGCGGTGGGAGAGCTTCTTATCCTCCTCCTCCATGGGAGCTGAAAAGGGACGCATTTGAATTTAACACCCGGCAGACGGTGAAAACTTTGTTGGCCACTTACCGAAGGATTTCTTGCGGAAGACGGGCGGTCCCTGTTTGCGGGCCTTGCGGCCAGGCCCCTTCTTCGGTTTTTCATTATATTCAGCCTTGCGACCCATACTTTTTACTTAATTTATAAAATTAAAATGTACAAAATTGATATTAAAACGTGAGAATTTACTCCACGTGCGCCCAATGTTGCCAGGTTAGCTAATTATTAGCTAGTTATAGCATATTATAGCTATTTTCCCACCAGATATAGCGTTTTTTAATTTTAAAATTTTTATTTCGAAATAAAATATTAATTTTTATGTCTTTTGATTTAATATTTTTAATTAAGCAAAGATTTGATAATTTGGGAGTAGCTTAGATATCAAAAATAGTTTTACTGTCTATTTGTTTTGCTTTTTGAAGAAAAACATTTTCTTGTACCTGTGCTGCCAATTTGTTGCAGAAAATTTGAATTTATTTAGTTCCGTTAAAAGGAACGATGAGTGGATTCTTTGAAAAGTTTAGCTTATTATAGGCGACGACGTCAGTGCTAGAGCTGGAAAATCGAAATAAAATATTAATTTGTATGAAAAACTTTTACAATTTCTTTGTCTTTTGATTATAAATAAAATAATATTTAAAATTAAGCAAAGAATAAATAAATTGGGAGTAGCTTAAATATCAAAAATAGTTTTCCTGGCTATTTGTTGTAGCTGTTTTTTTAAGAAAAACTGTACTGGTGCTGCCAACTTGTTGCAGAAAATTTGAAAAGTTCCGTTACAAGGAACGATGAGTGGATTCTTTGAAAAGTTTAGCTTATTATAGGCGACGACGTCAGTGCTAGAGCTGGAAAATCGAAATAAAATATTAATTTGTATGAAAAACTTTTACAATTTCTTTGTCTTTTGATTATAAATAAAATAATATTTAAAATTAAGCAAAGAATAAATAAATTGGGAGTAGCTTAAATATCAAAAATAGTTTTCCTGGCTATTTGTTGTAGCTGTTTTTTTAAGAAAAACTGTACTGGTGCTGCCAACTTGTTGCAGAAAATTTGAAAAGTTCCGTTACAAGGAACGATGAGTGGATTCTTTGAAAAGTTTAGCTTATTATAGGCGACGACGTCAGTGCTAGAGCTGGAAAATCGAAATAAAATATTAATTTGTATGAAAAACTTTTACAATTTCTTTGTCTTTTGATTATAAATAAAATAATATTTAAAATTAAGCAAAGAATAAATAAATTGGGAGTAGCTTAAATATCAAAAATAGTTTTCCTGGCTATTTGTTGTAGCTGTTTTTTTAAGAAAAACTGTACTGGTGCTGCCAACTTGTTGCAGAAAATTTGAAAAGTTCCGTTACAAGGAACGATGAGTGGATTCTTTGAAAAGTTTAGCTTATTATAGGCGACGACGTCAGTGCTAGAGCTGGAAAATCGAAATAAAATATTAATTTGTATGAAAAACTTTTACAATTTCTTTGTCTTTTGATTATAAATAAAATAATATTTAAAATTAAGCAAAGAATAAATAAATTGGGAGTAGCTTAAATATCAAAAATAGTTTTCCTGGCTATTTGTTGTAGCTGTTTTTTTAAGAAAAACTGTACTGGTGCTGCCAACTTGTTGCAGAAAATTTGAAAAGTTCCGTTACAAGGAACGATGAGTGGATTCTTTGAAAAGTTTAGCTTATTATAGGCGACGACGTCAGTGCTAGAGCTGGAAAATCGAAATAAAATATTAATTTGTATGAAAAACTTTTACAATTTCTTTGTCTTTTGATTATAAATAAAATAATATTTAAAATTAAGCAAAGAATAAATAAATTGGGAGTAGCTTAAATATCAAAAATAGTTTTCCTGGCTATTTGTTGTAGCTGTTTTTTTAAGAAAAACTGTACTGGTGCTGCCAACTTGTTGCAGAAAATTTGAAAAGTTCCGTTACAAG